>PVIH01019770.1:0-26972 GCA_004025045.1 Sigmodon hispidus
CAGGGCTGGTTTAACATATGAAAAACTGTAAATGTTATCCATCATATAAACAAACTAAAGGAACAAAACCACATGATCATATCCTTAGATGCGGAAAAAGCCTTTGACAAAATCCAACACTCCTTTATGATTAAAGCCCTGGAGAGATCAGGAATACAGGGAGAATACCTAAATATAATAAAGGCGATTTACAAGAAGCTGACAGCTAGTATCAAACTTAATGGAGAAAAACTCAAAGCAATCCCACTAAAGTCAGGAACTAGACAAGGATATCCTTTCTCCCCTTATCTATTCAATATAGTTCTTGAAGTTTTAGCTAAAGCAATAAGGGAACGAAAAGAGATTAAGGGGATACAAATTGGAAAAGAAGAAGTGAAGCTATCTCTATTTGCAGATGATATGATTGTATACATAAGTGACCCACAAAATTCTTCCAAGGAACTGCTACAGCTGATAAACACTTTCAGCAATGTAGCAGGATACAAGATTAACTCCTTTCTTCTTTAAAAATGCTAACTGAGCCCATTTAGTACTCTGAATGGAACATGGGTAGCCAGCTAGGGCCTTCTTTCCCAGTAGCCATCAATTGCCAGTAGCTCCTCAGATATGGATGAGACGTCTTGAGTCCCTCCCCCTTCCATGCTGGGATTCTGGGCTGATGTGATCTTCTGTAAGTCTTGTGCATGCAGTCAGTCCCAGTGTTGTGAGTTTATACTGTGCAGCTCTTTCATTTCTGGCAAATACTATTTTGCTTAGAGATATCTGCTCCCTCTGGCTCTTAGACTCTTTCTAGTCCCTTATTCCACAATGGTCCCTGGACCATTGTGTATAAATTCTGATCTTTTCCTGGGTTACCTATATATTGTACATTCTGATTTACATGTTCAGTATTCAACATTGCTGACAATTTTGCTCAACTGTAGACTAGCATAACTCTTATGAGCAATTAGAGATAGGCTAGCCCAATCTATGATATTTGGAAGATTGGGTCCATAAAACACATTTTTAATTGCAGTGCAATCCCCTAGATAAAGGAATATCTATATAGTTTTAGTTGAGTAAAAAGTAATTTACACAATACAGGTGCTAGCATTCCTACCTATAACATGTCAGTAGGTATATTGACAGTTGAAGGGCAGAAGCTGTCAATGAAGTTAGTCATAAGCTAGATCCAAGTATGCTGAGCCATTATTCTAGGAGAATCCTTAAGAAAACTTAAAAACAATAGGTTTATGGGGATATTGCATGAAATAATTAGATACATATAGTATTTTGTAGTTGTACATTGTCTTAGGATTTCTAACTAAGCAATTGTTGTGAAGAAATATCATGACCATGGCAACTCTTACAAAGGCAAACATTTCATTGGGGCTGGTTTACAGTTCAGAAGTTTAGTCAATTATCATCATGGTGGGACATGGCAGCAGACAGGCAGACATGGTGCTGGAGAGGTAGCTGAGAGTTCTACATCTTGTTCCAAAGGCAATAGGAAGTTAACTGTGCCTTATACTGGGAGTAGCTTGAATATATGAGATCTCAAAGCCCACTGCCCACAGTGACATAATTCTCACTTTTCTCAAACAGGGCCACACGCACTCCAGCAAGGCTATACCTAACAGTGCCACTCTTTATAGGCTAAGCATTCAAATACATGAGTCTGTGGGGGACATACCTATTCAAACCACCACACTGAGGTTCCCATTAACCTATAGTTGCCAAATTAGTGAGGTTGGCTTCTTTTATTGTGAGGATTCTGGGGGTTAAACTCAGGTTGTCAACAGCAAGCATCTTTAGTAGCCGAGCTGTCTCACTGGCCCTATTCTCTGCATCCTGAATACTAGGATTACATGGGTGAGCTAGCATTCCCTGATTTTGCAGTAATACATGATGTATCCCCTGATCTGACAGTATTATATGATTTACCTATTTCCACATGTATCTTGTACAATAGATTTTAGCTGAAAGTCTTCATTAAATTTAATTTAGATTTAGTGGTACTTGGATGGTTTCAGCTGGAGTCTTTTATTAAATTCTGATTTAATGGTCACCTGCTTTTGTTGTTCTGTTTTGCTTTGTTTTGTTTTAGACAGGGTCTTGCTAATCCTGCCTGGCCTTATAACAATCCACCTGCCTCTTGACTCCTAAAAATTATAGGTATCTGCCAAGCACACCTAATTTTTATCTGTCTGTCTATCTATTTATTTGTTTTTTGAGGCAGTATCTTACTCTATAACTCAGCCCTTTCTGGAATCACTCTGTAGTCCAGGATAGCCTCCAATTTAAAATAGTTCTCTCGTCTTCTCCTTAATGTTGAGATTACAAGTGTGGGCCACAGTGTCTTACTGGGTAGCTCATCTGTTGATGGTGTTACTTTGTTTGTCTTTCCCTACTTATTTGCTAGGGGATCTCCAACCCTACTACATGAGAATTTAAACCTAAGGTCTCATTCAGGTAGACGATGTTTAGCTATGGAGCTGTTATCTCTAGTCCTAGCTGGGATTCTTTAATGAACAACTTTTAAGCTGAGAGCATGGTGGTATATACCTTTAATCAGAGTAATTGGAGATTGAGGGAAGGCAGAAGGATTGCTGCAAGTATGAGCCAAATGAGAGCCCGGTTTCAAAAAAGTAAGCAAATAAAACTATGCCCCCTTCCAAGGCGTGAAAAACCACATTGCTTTTCCTGAAACATAATTAGTCCTAAAGAGGGAAAAAAGTAGTTTAGGGGTTGGCATCACAGTTATTTCTATAAATAATCCTAAAAATTTAGAGGGGCTGGAGAGATGGCTGAGCAGTTAAGAGCGCACTTGCCATTCTTTTGGATAACCTGAGATTGGTTCCCAATACTCACAGTTGGCTCATAATCACCTGCAGTTCCAGCTTCAGGATCTGATATCATTTGGCCTTTCAGGTTAAACACACATACACATACACACACATACACACACACTCTCAAAATTTTAGAGAAAAGTAAGTATTTTATATCACTGAAAAATTTGTGCATCTACCATTTAAAAGTCTTTTAGACACCTTTAGGAAGAAAGGTTGGTCTAGAAAATAGTCTGTCATCGCCAACCAAGGCAGAATCTTGTCTCAACTGCTCATTATTGTGTTGTATTTTGGAAATCATGTCTTTTCTTTTTAATCTAAATGAGAGTGTTTATTTACCTAATTTTTGGTGGTTTTGATCTTTTACAGTTCATATTATCATTGTCACTTTTTAAAAAAAATATTTTTATTCATTTAGGTAGTTATTTAGTAATGTTTTTAGAAAGATGTCAGGCTTCTTTAGATATCCTGTAGCACATGCATTCATACATTAATGCTACGAAATACCTATTTTCTTCTAACATATTTACATATTTAATTTTTATAAAAAGTAAGTATTGTATTAATGCTTTGTTTTAAATAAAGTGATTGCTTAGGTAGTGGAATGAAAGAGCTTGTCTTTGGATGGTTTCTCTTGATGGACCAAGGGCCTTTGAGATGAATCAGTGGGTTAGGGTGCTTGCCAGGAAGCCTAAGGACCTGAGTTCCTTGCTCAGGACCCAGATGGTGGAAGGAAAGAATGACTTTATCAGGTTGTCCTCTGACCTCTACATGTACCATGCCCCCCATAAATGAATGAATAAATTTGAAAATGTCTGATCTAGTCACTAGTGTGTTTTCTCATAAAATCTTTTAATTTGTTCTTTAACAAATTTTTATGTCTATACAATGTATCTTGACCATACCCACGCTACATCTTCCTTCCCTCCACCTCAAACCTCCCAAGGCCCCCTCCCACGCTTGAGTATAACTTAGTGAGTCTAATTATGGTGCTTACATGCTCAGGTGTGGGGCCATCCACCAGAACATGAGTAACTTACCAACAGCCACACTTCAAAGAAAACTGACACTCCCTCCCAGTTGACATCACTTGCCAGTAGCTCCTTAGTTAGGGATGGAGTCTCTACAGCTCCTCTTTATCACACTGGAATGTTCACTGACATGCTTTTGTGTAGGTCTTGTGCAGGTAACACTAGCTGCTGTGTGTAATGGCTATGTCAAGTCCAGAAATAGCATTTCATAGCATTCTTCCTCTTACTCTGCCAGTTGTTACATTCTGCTACCTTCTCCACAAAGTTTCCTCAATAGGATGTGAAGCTTTGCTATAAATGTCTATTTAGGGCTGAGTGTTAGTCACTTTTCTCAGCACTTTAGCCAGTTATGAGTCTCTGCATTCACTGTTGCCTACTGCAAAAATAAGCTTCTCTGACCATGAGTATAATCATAAATATTTAGAAGGCAGTTTGATAACACATCCATTTAATACAACAAGTTAGTTCCTCCCACTCTCCCCCCACCAAGTCCTGTGTTAAAAGTTTTGGGCTTTTAACAAGATTTACAATGCCAGGCATAGATTCCCTTCTGTGGAATGGGCTTCAGGTCTAATCAGAAGCAACCATGCCATTATTGTATCGGAAAGCATATATTGTCTGGCAGGTCAGTATTGTTGCATGTGGGGTCAACTTCTGGATGAGTCCATTGTGACTTTCCTGTTCCACTGTCATTATGAAAGCTAGCTATCAGAAAGGAAGTTTCCTGGCCACTCTGTATTTGATCTCTGTCGAGAACCAAAATGTGTTGCAACTTCAGTAATAGAGTCTTAACATCCAGTTATGGTGGGTAAATAAGAGCAATACCAAAACATTATTTTGTTTTGGAAAGATGTGGGGCCTCTCTCATAGCTTGTAGGAGGGTAACCTGTGCCTGGCACTGAGATTTTCTTTTAACTCATGTTTTCTGGAGGAAGTATTGTCCACCTATTCAGGGTACCTCTGTTCATGTGCCTTTAAATTCTTAACAATTACATATATTTATGCACACACACACACCTTATTCTTCGATAATTTAGGTAGGATATTTTGACTACATCTACTCTCTTTTCCTACTCATTCAACTTTGTCTCCTCTTTATTTTTTAAAACCATTAAGTCCACTTTTGCTCCCCATATACTCGTGGGTTTGGGGAGCACAGGGATTACAAATATACCTTAAATCTCCCTCTGCTAGCAACTGCCAGTCATTGTTATCACTTCAGCTAGGGGGAGGACTTAATGCCTTCCCCTCCTCTCCATGCTGGCTTGGCTTGTGCAGCTCTATGCATTCTTTCACAACTACTAGGAGTTCATGTGTGTAGCTGCTTTGTTTTATCTAGGAAATACTGTTTGTTTGTAGTTACTTCTACCTCTTTCCACCATACCTGACCCTTGAGAAGACTAGGTGTGATGTAGATGTACTATTTAGTGCTGAGCATTTATTCTCTTTATTTTGTGTACCTTGATCATTTGTGGGTTTGTGTTAATTATTGTTTATTATAAAAAGAAGCTTCTCTGGTGAAGGTTGAAACAAACTGATCTATGAGTATAGTGAAAAGCCATTAAAATATGTTTTAATACTATATCAGTTTAGTAGAAGAATAGTGGGTCCCCCTCCACAGGTTCTTTATCCTGAGAAGGTTCTCTCTCTCTCTTTTTTTTTTTTTTTTAAGATTTATTATGTATGTATGTAGTATTCTGCCTGCACATATTCCTGCAGGCCAGAAGAGGGAACTAGATTTTATTATGGATGGTTGTGAACCACTATGTGATTGCTAGAGACCTCTGGAAGAACAGCCAGTGCTCTTAACCAGTGAGCTGTTCTCCAGCCCCAAGGATTCCATTTTAAATCTATTTAGAAAGTTGTTTCATTCTCATCTCACTAAATAGCCCTGGCTGGCCTGGAACTCAGAGAGATCTGCATGCCTCTGCTTTCCAAGTACTGGGATTAAAGTTATATGCACCCCCTACTTTGTAATAAGCATACAAAGTAGTGGGGTTCAGTGAGACTTTTTAAATACATCCTTAGTGTTGGTTAGCAAACCTTCCACCCCTTTCATTTCATAACATTGCCCCACATAAACCTTTAACTCCAGGATTTTTATCTGTTTTTGTTCTTTGTTTTTTGTTTTTTGTTTTTTTTTTTTTTTATTATGGATGTTCTGCACTCCCCTCTTCTCTTTCAAGATCTCTTTCCCTCCATTCTCTTAGGGACCTTCTTTGGTTTCCTGTCCTTTATAGACACTCCAGATTAATTAAAGAAATCTGAAAAATAGGGTTGGAGAGATGGCTCAGAAGTTAGGAGCACTGACTGACTGTTCTTCCAGAGGTCCTGTGGTCAATTCCCAGCAACCACATGGTGGCTCACAACCATCTATGATGACATCTGGTGCCCTCTTTTGTATACTGTATACATAATAAATAAGTCTTTAAAAAAAAAGAAATCTAAAAATCTGAAGCTAGGATCCATGTATGAAACAAAATGTATTTGTTTTCCTAATATATCTTTTGATTCTATCCATTGTCCTGAAATTTTCATAAATTCATTTTTATAGTTGAATAAAATTCCACTATGTATATATCACATTTTCATTATTTAATTATTGTCACATATGTTCTGGATAGCAAATAACAGAAAAAACCTTAAGTAAGCAATTTATATGGCTTATAGTGATTAATTTTGTAAAGTCAAAATTTAAAAATGCTGAGTTTATTTCCTAAACAAGTAAGTGTAATAGCTCTTGCAAAATTGTAATATCAGTATGTTCACATTCTTGCAAACATGAATAGTATATTTATTTCCTTTAATAATTTTCTTTTAATTTTTGGATAGACAATTGGTATTTCACCTGGAGAAAAGTTTGTTATTACAACTACAAGCAGGAAAGAAATTACCAGCGATAATTTTGGTAAGTAAGCAATGTCCTTTTGTATTTTTTACTGTGTAGGATAGAGCAATAGCTGTACGTCACCATCTGTCCAGAGTATTGATAACTTGGAGTACTTTATTTTCACAGAGGTCGTATTTTTCCTGCTGTTAGCTGGGTCCCTTAAAAATAAGGCCTTACAATTTAGCTTTATTTGGACACCCACAAAATGGAGCTCCTAGCAAACTTGAATTCTTTCATCATTTTTTAAAATCATTTTTTAATATAAGTTTCCATAACCTGCTCTTTCCCCTCTATCATAGTATTTCCATATGTAACCCAAACTGTTCTGGACCTAGAGTATTTACTGAATGCTGGGATTACAGGTGTGCTCTACTATGCCTTGGTAGATTTCTTTTTAAAAAGGTATACTTTCATTATTTTAAAATTTTGTGTATGTATTTGTGACTGTGTATGGATATATGAATGTAAGTGCAGGTGTCTACAGAGTCTAGAAGAGAGTGTTAGGTTTGTTGGAACTGGAGTCTCCCAACATGGGTACTGAGAACTCATCTCAGGTGCTTTTCACTGCTGAGCCATCTCTTCAGTCCCCTTTTCTTTCTCCTGATGGTCATGTGATAATTTAACTTATTAGGAATTGAATGTTGGAACTGAAGGGATGTCCTCTTTCACAGGACACAGGTTCAGTTCTGAGCACTCACATGATAATTTGCAACTATCCCTTACTTCAGTTCTAGGAGATTTAATGTTTTCTGATCTCCATATGCACAGGCAGTCATGTAGGCAAAACACTCCTATACACTAAATAAGTCTTTTGGGGGGCGGGTGGAGACAGAGTTTCTCTGTGTAACAGCCTTAGCTGTCCTGGATCTCATTTTGTAAACCAGACAAGGCTGGTCACAAACTTGCAGAGATCTACCTGCCTCTGCCTCCCTTTACCCCAAGTGCTAGAAATAAAGATGTGTGCCACTACACCCAGCTGTACAATAAATCTGAAAAAAGGAAGAAGGGAGGGAGGGAAAAAAGGAAGGAAAAGGAAAAAAAGTAAAGAAAAGAAGTGTTTAAAACCTGAATATGCAGGCAGTGGTGGCCCATGCCTTTAATCTCTGAATTTGAGAGGCAGAGGCAGGCAGATATCTATGAGTTCAAGGCCAGCCTGGTCTACAGAGCTAGTTCTAGGACAGTCAGGCAAACAAACTAGGTATGTGATACTACATGCCTATAATCTGAGCAGTTGGGATGTGGAGGCAGAAGAATGAGGAGTTCAAGGTTACTTGGGTTACATGAAACTCCCTATTTTAGACAGGACCAAGTTTTCTGACTTTTCATCATGTGAGAACACAGAAAACTCCACTTAGGAGAAAATAGGCCTTCACTAGGCACCAGTATTGGACCTCCCAAAATTCACCAAAATAATGTATGTATGAGATGTAAACTTGTGTTATTGTATTTAAAATTTTTTTTTACTTATACTTTTTTATTTGTATATGTATGTATGTTTGTGCAGAGGTCAGAGGACAATTTAGGAAATAGCTTTTCTCCTTTTACAGTGTGAGTCCCAGGGATTGAACTCCGGTTGTCAGATGTGGCCAGCTGGTATCTTTACCCATTGAATAGTCTTGCTGGCTCAACCTGTAATGGTTCCTTTTTTAAAATAAATAAATAAATAAATAAATAAATAAATGGATGAATGAATGAATGAATGAATGAATAAAAAGAATGCTCAACCTCTTTAGCCATCAGAGAAATGCAAATCAAAACAACTGTGAAATACCACCTTTTACTTGTCAGAATGACTAAGATTAAAAACACAAATGACAGCCTAAGCTGGAGAGTTGCAGAGCAAGGGAACACTCCTTCATTATTGGTGGGAGTGTAAGCTTGTTCAGCCACTCTGGAATGCAGTATGGCAGTTTCTCAGAAAACTGGGAATCAATCTCCCTAAGGATCCAGCAATACCACTATTGGGCATATACCCTAAAGATGCACATTCGCACTTCAAAGACATTAGCTCAGCTATGTTCATAGCAGCATTATTTGTAATAGAAAGAACCTGGAAACATCCTAGATGCCCTTCATCAGAGGAATGGATTAACAAACTGTAGTACATCTACACAATGGAGTACATCTCAGCAGTAAGAAAAAGGTTATACTAAAATTTGCAGGCAAATGGATGGAATTGGAGAATATCCTCCTGAGGGAGGTATCACAATTCCAGCAGGGGATGTACTCACTCATTAGTGGACTTTAAAAAAAAAAGTAAAGAACACTCAAGTTGCAAACCACAACCAATGAACAGCTTGGAATCTAAAAATTATATTTAATATAGTCTTCTGCTGTTCATTTGATCTCAGCACTATTCATTCTACACAATGGCATTGTTACATATTTGGTTTTTTCTTGTCACTATATTATTTTTTTAGAAAATAAAGTCCTTTTTTCCATTAAAAAAAAAATCAAAACAGCAGGATCTTAGAGGACAGTGATTTTCCTATATGGACCCACTCTCTTCCATACATTAAATGGTATTCTAGCAATTTTGACAACTATAGTTTGAATGCAAACAATTTGAACAATATCACCTTGCAAAACAAAGCAGATGTGCTTTTCCTAAAGAAGTAGAATGACCATTTTCCACAAAACTAATTAAAGAAGCACACTGCTAAGAATCAATATTGATTAATTCATAATATAAGGAGTAATTTATAAGATTAAATTGCATGATGAAAGAATTTGGGAGGAATAACAAAACAAACTAGTGATAAAAATAAAGCTTCAATAAAGTGGCACTCATGCTATCATTTAAAAAAAAAAAAAAAAAAGAAATGTGTTTCAGCTGCCATATATATACCTATAATCTCAGCACTTAGGAGCTAAGGCAGAACACTTGCCCAGAGTTGGAGGCCATTCTGGGCTATATAGTAAGTCCAAGGCAAGCTCAGACTGCAGTGAGATCCTGTTTCAACAAACTAACTATATTGGACATGGTACTGTACACCTGTAATACTAGTACTTGAGGAGCAAAAGCAGGAGAATCTCCCCAAGCTCAAGGCTTATCTACATAGTGAAATCCAGGCTTGCCAGGGCTATCACTCTTGCCTGATGACTTGAAGTTGGTCCCTAGATCCATCCCACTGTGGAAGAAGAGAACTGACTTCAGGAAAATGTCCTCAGACTTCTACACATGTACTGTGACTTGTATTTGCCAACATGTGTACTGGCATGTTACACACATACACACTAATAACAATAGTAAGTAAAGTAAATTTACATATTTATTTGAGTATTTTAGAGTTGTGGAAATGTTTATACCTGTTCCATTGATGCTTTTTATATTCACAACTGGAATTTATAAATAGATTCATTGACAATTTATCTTATATTGTTAAATGCATTTCATAGATAAAATTTACAAATTCAGGATCAATTCATTGAGTTTCTGATGGCACCCTAGCACTCATGATTTTACTTCTCAATTCCAGATGAAACTGTTAAAGATGGAGTTACTGTATACCTATTGCAGTCAATTGACCAGTCACTGTTAACAGCAACAAAAGAAAGAATTGACTTCTTACCTCACTATGACACTCTGGTTAAAAGTGGCATGTATGAATATTATGCAAGTGAGGGACAGAATCCTTTGCGTAAGTAATCTGTTTGTACAATTTTTTATTTTTTTTAAAAAATTATATACTTTATGTGCATTGGTGTTTTGCCATGGGTGTTGAAAATGGAGTTACAGACAGTTGTGAGCTGCCGTGTAGATACTGGGAGTTGAACCCAGGTCCTCTGTAAGAGCAGTCAGATCTCTTAACCATTGAGCCATCTCTCCAGCCCCTGTACAGTAGCAAGGAGACATACATGTCTTGCCATTTGTTGTATGCATTTTCTGAAAGAGATGTAAACAGATTGGGCTCAAGTGACAACCAAAGAAACCATCTCACCCTAGTCTAGCTTGGCAAAGCCCAGTGACTTTATTGGGATTGTTTACAGAATCATGAGTGATTTAAAAAACAACTGTATCACTAAAAATACAGATGGCATAGTGATAACACTTGGAGCTTACTATGCAACCTACAAGCACCTTAGCCAGCAATTTCCTATGCTTTTATAACTTTGGAGATGACTCTTGTGAATTTTTTAAGATTCAAGGGCTTTCTGGGCCTTTTTTGTTTGTTTATTTTGAGACAAAGTCTCACTTTGTAGCTCTGTCTGGCTTAAAACTAAATATGTGGACGAGGATGGCCTCACACAGATCTCCCTATTTCTGCTCTAAATCATGGGATTAAAGATGTGTGCCACCATGCCTTGCTTGGGCCTATTTTCAAGTCCAAAGCCTTGTCAATTTTGTTTACTTCCTTGGTCTTGAGAATTTGTACAAGAGAGTGTTTTAATTTGGAGAACATAGCAAGACAATGTTATTTAACACTTTTTTGGGGGGGTTGTTTTATATAGTGAGAATATAACATTTTTTGTGTTACTATGATGAAATACCTGAAAGCAAGCAGTTTAAGGAAGGGTATGTTTATTCTGATTTTCAGTTTTACATTTCATCATAGACAAAAAAGACATAACAGGTACAGGAAGCAAGCTAGTCACATTTTACCCAGTCAGAAAGTAGAGAAGTTTCTGGTGTCCTAGTTTGCTTTCAGTTCTGATAAACACCATGTCCTGAAGCAACTTACATGAGAAAAAGGAATTTTTTTGGAGAAAAGGATTTGTCCTAAACCTCCAGGTCACAGTCCACAAAAACACACACACTCACTCTCTCTCTCTCTCTCTCTCTCTCTCTCTCTCTCTCTCTCTCTCAGTCAGAATCCATGAAGGAATGCTGCTAACCAACTCACTCTCTGCTTGCTCACTGGCTCTCTCTGCTACCATCGACCTAGAGATGTAGTGGGCTGGCTGGGTCCTCTCACATCCATCATAATAGTCAGTGTCTCACAGGCATGCTCACAGGCCAACCTTATTTGGGCAGTTCCTCAAGTAAGGCTTCTTCTTCCCAGGCAACTTTAGATTGTGTTAAGTTGACAATAAAAACTAACTACCATTATAGTACCCATTACTTTATATATAATATATAGTAATATATTATAGTACCCAAATACCTAGCTTTACCCATTTTATTCAGCCCGGTAACTGGGATGGGTCTTTCTACTTAATTAACTTAATCTGAAAAAATCCCTCACAGATATTCCCAGAGTCTCCAAGCTGATTCTAGATCCTGCCAAGCTGATGATTTCAACCATCCTAGGAAATGTTCTCTTTGGGAGTGCAAGTTCTCTTTGAACTCCTGTCTTTCCTACCTCAGCCTCTGGAGTGCTCAGATCACAGGTGCCTTAGTTAATTTTCTATTGCTGTGACAAAACTCCATGACCAAAGTGACTCAGAAAAGAAAGTGTTTAGTGAGTTTATGATTTCAAAGGGATTAGAGTTTGATGGTGGTGTGAGGGCACGGAGGTGGGCAGCTAGAGTAACAGCTGAGAACTCATGCCTTGATCTACAAACACACTGGGAATGGCAGCAATCTTTCTTTTGAAACCTCATACCCTACCTTCAGTGACATCTCCACAAGGCCACACCTTCTCATCCTTCCTGAAGAGTTCTACCAACTGGAGACCAAGCACTCAAACACATGAGCCTATGATGCCATTCAAATTGCCACAACTGGCCACCACTTAGCAAAATATTGTTAGTCTTTAGAATTCAATATCCAAGCTAGCTCCCCCACTCCATGTGTATGTTTTGTAAGAGAATTGTCTCTAGGGCATGTTCTCACTGAATACAGTAGGCTGATCTTTGTAACCCAGACAGACCTTGAACTTACAGTTCTCTTGCCTCAGCCTCATAGGACTACAGGCCTCTGGCCACCAGATGAGCTTCTCATACCAGCCCTTTTCATTGCTGCTGTTTTGATACAGGGTCTTACTGTGTTGCTCAGATTAGTGCCTAATCTTTTTTTGTGCTGATAATGGTTGGTGATGAAACTTTCTACTACACTTAACATCATTAGATTTAGGATAACACTTAATACTTGTAGCTTTTTGGAAAGTAAAAGTAATTGTTTCAAAGTTCCTTCTACTTGAACTTTTGTATAAAGTATTTGGGATGGAAAGGTTAAATGTTATTTTCTCAATCTTTTCCAGCATTTGCTCTTGCAGAATTAATCGACAATTCATTGTCAGCTACTTCTCGTAATGTTGGTATTAGGAGAATACAGATCAAATTGGTAAGAAAAATCATACATAAAGAGATGTAATTTTTTTAGTAATACACTGGGAAAATTAGAAATAAAACTAAACTAATTATCTGATATCTTGTTTTTATAGTTTCTTTTATGTATGTATGTGCTTATTTATACATGTTTTTATGTACTTATGTTTTATAATTTTTTTTAACACTGCAATTGTAAAAATGACATGAATATTTTATGATATTAATGCAAAAAGTTTTGTTAGCTGCAGTGTAAGTTCTGGAGTTCATTTTTTTAAACAGATTTTTTTTCATCCTGTATTATTGCATGAGAAATAATGTGGGAATTGTGTGTATGTGCCTTGATTGTTTCCTTAAGTTAAGTTCTGAGAAATGGTATTTCTAGGTTTAAAAACATTAAGAATTCTAAGGTTTTTGGTAGAGATAAGTACATTCCTTTAACAAAGTTGTATTTGTTTATACTTATGCCAGTTATATGAGTGAGCCTACTGAATTTCATACTTCATGTTTTAAGTATTGACTGGAATTTTTCTGGCTCTTTATTTTATAGCTTTTTGATGAAACACAAGGAAAACCTGCTGTGGCAGTGATAGACAATGGAAGAGGAATGACCTCTAAGCAGCTTAACAACTGGGCTGTGTATAGATTGTCAAAATTTACAAGACAAGGTGACTTTGAAAGGTTAGCAAAATCATGCGTTTTTTCTTTTTAGTGATACCTGTATAAGGGTAAGAACTCTATTGTGCCTTTAGATATGGAGGATTTCTTAGAGGGCTTGGTCTTATCTGCATATTTGTTTTACTACAGGGTTTTGTGATAAATACTTCAAAATAGAACGTTTTGCTTTTCTACTGAACAGTTTTGTATTTTCTGAGGTCTGTGTGAGTTATGTTAACATATTGAATACTATTAGGACAGTAGAATGGTGTTTAGGGTAATCTTTCTAAAGCATTTCATAATACCTGAAAATGTCTAGAATCACATATGATTCATTAGAATTCTTTATCTCTATTTTTAGGCTCAGTTTTCCAGACTATCACAGCAATTAGGAAATAAAACCCAGCTTTCTCTCAGCACACTGTGGATGGACAGTGCTTACAGCACAGGGAAACTGGGCATGGCAGCTCATGCCTGGGATCCACTTTAGCACTCATGGGATTTCATCAGATGGGCAGAGGTGTTCAGTGGCTCTCCTCATTTTTATGGTATGGCCATTGAACTCAGAATGTGATGTATACTGGCAAGTGCCCCTTGTGAAGCTGTACCTTCAACTCTTCCAGAGCTCTCTAACAGATATTGTCATAAAAACAAAGACCCCAGTATCTTCTGACTGGTTTGGATTACTTTGCCATTTGCTTGTGAGACACTTTACCTCTGTGTGTCGCTTTATGTTCTTAGAAAATAGGGATAGTCTATCACAGTTTTGTAAAAACTGAGTTAGAAGATGTAAAATCTTGAGATAGTACCTGTAATACAGTAAGCATTCAGTAACCATGAACTGTTATTTTAGTTATTTCTTACTCCTGATATGCCACTTCTCTAATCATTCTTTTCTATTTTCAAAAATAATATGACACTTAAAGAGAATGGTTAAAAAACCAGGGAAAGGAATGATTAAAAAGGCCAGTTTGAAGTGGGTGTGGTGGCACACACTTTCACTCCCAGCACTGAGTGGCAGAGAAAGGTAGATCTCTTTTGAGGCTAGCCTGTTCTACAGAGTAAGTTCCAGGATAGCCAGGGCTACAGAGAGAAACCTTATCTTAAAAGAAAGGGAAAAATAGGTCAACATGAAGGTAAACACCACTGTTTTTATAGTGTGAGGATAGGATTTTGCATCTGTTTGACATAAGCAAAAAGATAAAGAAAATTGCTGGTAAACTTGTGGGATGGGGGGCCAGTAAGTTAACTTTCTGCCTTTCAATTGATTTAGCTTGTTTATCCTATGGTTTACTACATTTAAATCTTCACTGGACTCATAGGACACTGGTTTTTCTTCCTAGACCATTAACCAATTTTTTAGCAACGCAAAGGTTAAAGAAATTTCTACTTTTGGGGGCTGGAGAAATGGCTCAGGAGTTAAGAGCACTGATTGTTCTTCCAGAAGTTCCAAGTTCAATTCCCAGAAACCACATGGTGGCTCACACCCACCTATGATGACATGTGGTGCCCTCTTCTGTATACTGTATACATAATAAATAAATATTTTAAAAAGAAATTTCTATTTTTGATAATCATTTTGCTGGATTTAATTATGTCTATATGTATATTGCATATATGTGTGTGTAGTACCTGTAAATAGTTATAACTGTTACATCTTCATAGTGTTTTTGGATCCAGTACAGTCCCTTGACCCACTCCAGTTTCTGCAACAACATCATGTGTTATCCTTTAGACTGTGGCATCCATTTACATAGAATACATTAATTAGTAGTTTTTCTACTTTATTTCAGTTTCAGTTTGATACATGGGTGATGTTATAAGAGGCTATGGAGAAAGAAACACCTTTTGCCTTATAATTTGCTGTTGAGAAAAAGAAATGTAATCACAAATGTCATATTGATAAACTTCTTAAATTATTGATTAGAACTGTGAAGAAAATGTAATGTGTTATAGAATATTATTTTAAAATGTGTTACATTTGTTTATGCTGTGGCACATTTGTTTAATGATGCAAAGACGTGTTGCATTCTTTTATGTTGCATTTGTTTAATTCTATGAAGCTGAGATAATTTGTCTAAAACACCTGATGGTCTAATAAAGAGCTAAATGGCCAAAAACAAGTCAGGAGAAAGGATAGATGGGGCTGCCAGGCAGAGAAAATAAATGGAAGGAGAAATCTGGGAAAAGGGAGATCATGGAACAAGAAAGGAAGGAGGAGAAAAGAAGGGGCTAAGCACACAGCCAGACTTGGAGTAAGTAAAGAAAGGCATTCAGAATCCCAGAGGCAAAAGGTAGATAGGGTAATGTAAGAAAAGCTGGCTAGAAATAAGCGAAACTAAGGCTGGGCGTTTATAAGAAAGAATAAGCCTCTGTGTGTATTTATTTGGGAGCTGGGTGACAGATTCCCGCCCCCCCCCCAAAGGACAAAGAGCCAAAAGAGTAAAAACCAACTACAGTAATATCAGACTGGATGGACATTTCCCTTAGTTTATGTTGAAGAACAGGCTGCTGTGACATTGTTTGAATTGAGGCTTCTTCAAGAAAGAAGCCAATTTGCATGTAAATCTTGTACTCTGAAGTTTATTTTCTACATGTATACATCAGCATGTGTATGTTTGCATGTGTGTTCAAGTGCCCACTGAGACCAAAAGAGGGTGTCAGGTCTCCAGCTGTGAGCTTCCTGATGTTGGTGCTAGAGACTGATCCCTAGTATTCTCAGGAGCATCAGGCGTTCTTAACTGCTGAGCCATCTCTCTAGTCCCCAGTACTCTCAATTCAGGTTGAAAGAGTGAAGATTACCCGGCTAGCCTGTGCCAGTGTGAGACTGTCCAGGTAGGTAGGTAACTGGGTGGATAAAGGAAGGAAACCCAACAAAAACAAAATTGGTTCCTAATACCCATGTCTGGTGCCCAACTCCAGCTCTAGAGAGAGATACCTGTCACTTGACTATCTATCTCTATCCATCTGTTGATCTATCCCATCTAGTCCCCTACATTGATTCTAGTACTTTATTTAGATTGTTTTCTCTTTGTATCTATTCAGGCACCTTTCATTCTTTGATAGATGTTTGTGTGTTTTCTTATTTGTGTATTTTCTTTTTTTGATAGATTTTATTTATTTGGTAGAATGGTTGACAATCTTCCTTAGCACTGTTCATTTCCTTAATATTTCATATGGCTATTTTCAGACATGCAAAAAATTGGAATTCTATAGTGAATATACCCAAATGTGAGTCCTACCATTAGTTGTTATTTATTTTACTTTATGTGTATGTATGTACCTTACTGTGTGTGTGTGTGTGTGTGTGTGTGTGTGTGTGTGTGTGTGTACCCATGGGACTCAGAAGAGTCTGATCTCTTGGAGTTGTACTTACAGACAGTTGTGAGCCATGTTCAGTTACTAATAAACACATATCCATATAAGAACATCAGTATATATGTATATATACATATGTTCACATATATGTTATTTTATGTGTATATGTGTTTTGTCAACCATCCCGTTTGTGCATTGTTCTCAGAAGCCAGAAGAGGGCATTGGATCCTCTGGAATTAGAGCTACAGATGATTGTGATCTACTTTGTGATCTCCCAGACTCAAACTCAGGTCCTCTCTGGGAGAGCAGCTGGTACTCTTAATTGCTGAACCATCTCTCCAGTCCCACTATTTTTATATTTTTATATATTTTATAATCTATAGTTTTATTTTTATTTTATATTTTTAACAGGTGGCAGTATTTATTTCCATTTTTAATTTTTCTAGGTGTTATCATTAGCACCTTGATTTATAATAATCCAGTTTGGCGTAATGCCAGCTTATTGTCTCTAGTGCACAGAAATGTTTCATTCTCTTCTATTCTTGTTTTTTGAGGAAAAGTCTCACTTGTAGCCCTAGCTAGCCTGGAACTCGATATATAGACCAAGATGACTTTGAACTCACAGAAGTCCACCAGCTTCTACCTCCCAAATAGTGGGATTACCCGCATGTACCACCAACTCAGTTTATTTCTCTGACTTTCGGTAGTTGAACTCTGATGTGTCTTAAGCTATGACTCTTTATCATTTTTTTCTTTCTGGAATTAATTTCTTTTGTGTATTTTATCTAAGCTTTCTTATATTTGGAAAGCCTAGCCCATAATTTCTCTAAATAATTTTTTTTCCCTATTCTTTTGCAGTTCTTCACATTTTAGGTGTAATGATGATTTTATAGGCCTCAAATGCCTTGTGTTCATTTTCCTTTGCTTTTTTTTAAAAGCGCTGAAGAGAAGACTGTAGATTCAGAAATACTAAGCAGATTCTGTACCACTAAGCTGCTTTGTTCTTCAAACTAAATAATTCAACTTGTCTATGAGTTTATGGTTTCATTGTGCTGCTAATTCAAATCTGTTCATGATCTATCCACTTATATGAATTTTTCATTTTAGTTATTCTTTCCAAATGCAAGTTTTAAATTTTAAAAAAATTATTTATATAGTTGGTGGAATACTGTTTAAAAAAATTATGTATACAGTGTTCTGCCTGCATATATGCCTGCATGCCAGAAGAGGGCACCAGATCTCATCATACATAGTTGTGAGCCACCTTATGGTTTCTGGGAATTGAACTCCAGACCTCTAGAAGAGAAGTGCTCTTAGTATCTGAGCTATCTTTCTACCCCTCTTGGTGGAACACTTTTATACTTTATGGTTATGGTTTCTGGTATTTGAACATGAAATATAGGTCATTTAAATTTTTGTCTAGTAAGTAATTTTTTCTGTGACGGTATTTACTTATTATTTTTTTAAAGATTTATTTATTTTATGTGTATTTATATGCATGTATGTTCTTGTACCATATGCCTAGTGTCTATGGAGAACAGAAGAGAACATTAGATCCACTGAAACTAGAGTTACAGTTGTGAGCCACCATGTGGGTGCTGGGAACTGAACTCCAATTCTGAACAAACAGCCAATGCTTTTAGCCACTGAGCCGTCTTTTCAGCTCTTCTGTGATGGTTTTTATTAAATGCTCTTTTTCCTCACAGGGACCATACTTCAAAAGTTGTTTGGCTTGTAATTATTTTGGTTTTTTATTTTTTTATTTTTGTTACTTTATTTTTGAGAACTAGAAATTTTAAATAGGTTGTTATTCTATTTTACCACTGAAGTTTGCTCATTTAACTTTGGTGATCAGCTGATTTTATATTTCTTTTGATTTTTTTTTTTTCCAAGACAGGGTTTTTTTCTCTGTAGCTTTGGAGCCTGGCCTTGGAATAGAGATCCACCTGCTTCTGCCTCCTGAGTGCTGGGATTAAAGGCATATACCACAATCACCTGGCTGATTTCACATTTCTTGAAATAAAACTCTTAAGTCTGCCCTTCTTGAGGGTTTCTGTTGGTATAATGGGAACTCGAGCCCCAGTGATCAGTCTCAGGGCTTTACAGATGCTACGCAAATGCTGTACCCCTGAATTATATCCCTGATCTAGAATGCATTTGGTGATTTTGGTAGAGCTTTTGGTGGGTGGCATGTTTTAAGGCAGGGTTTTATTATATATCTCATACTGTCCTCTAACTCAGGACTTCTACCTCAATCCCACAAGATTGTTTTAAAGCACTGATGGATACAATTTTTTCTTTTAGCGATCATTCAGGATATGTTCGACCAGTACCAGTACCACGCAGCTTGAACAGTGATATTTCCTATTTTGGTGTTGGAGGCAAACAGGCTGTTTTCTTTGTTGGGCAATCAGCCAGAGTAAGTGAGGTTTTTTTGTTTTGTTTTGTTTTGTTTTTCCTTATAAGTGAAAACTGATGAAAGTATTTATTTTGGGATTGACCAATTTAACTAGTAGAATTTAATGTATCTTATAAATTATTTGACAGATGATAAGCAAACCTGCAGACTCCCAGGATGTTCATGAGCTTGTGCTTTCTAAAGATGATTTTGAGAAAAAGGAAAAAAATAAAGAGGCGATATATAGTGGATACATTAGAAACAGAAAGGTACAGTACATTTTACAGTTCAAAATTATACATTTATTTTTTTTGACATGTTGGGACAGAATGTACCTCAGATTTATTACTGAGATGTCATTGTTTTTAAAACTTGAAAGTAAGAGATTTTCAAAATGAGTTATATTTTCATATTTTCCTTTAGAGAGTAGCAAAATGAATATGTAGGTTTTTTTTTAAGCTAAAACTTTTCACATAAGTTAACTTAGAAAACTCTGTAAATTACTCAAAAAGTTGCATACCTTACTTAGAATCAGTGTGAAATTTTTTCACTTATTTTATGTGTGGGGTTTGTATATGTGTGTGTGCACGTGTGCCATAGTGCACATGGTCAGAGGACAGCATGTTCCCACTGGTAGAGTCATGGACTCTACAACCTTCTAAAATCATGGGCCCCAATTAAATGCTTTCTTTTATAAGTTGCCATGGTCATGGTATTTTATCACAGAGATAATAATGAAGCTGAGAGTGGTGGCACAGACCTTTAATCCCAGCATGTAGGAGGCAGAGGCCAGCCTGGTCTACAGAGCAAGTTCCAGGATACCAAAGGTTACAGAGAGATGTAGTGGGTATTTTAGAGGCGTTGTTTATAGTGTGTGTCTGTGCGTAAATTTGTTATTAATTGTTATGTTTTAAATAATATTTATTTTGTTATAATTACGAGCAAAAGAGCCAGCCACTGCAGTACGGAGCCGCCGCGCGCTGGAGCCAGAAGACCCGCCCCTCTTTTTGTCGTCGCAGCTGCCGCGCGCGCAGGCGCGCGCTGTAAACAACGCCTCTGGGATACCCGCTACAGAGAGAAACTTTGTCTTGAAACACATCCTTCCCCAAGATAACACAAAATAAAACTGAGACCGAAGTTGGTACTTAGATCGTGGTATTGCTATGACAGGCTTGAGCAAGCAGTGGTTTGATTTATCTGTTTGACTTGATGTGGTGGGAGGGGGAAGGGACCTTTAATAAGGATATACAAGGATAGAAAGTGTGACTTCTTTATTCATAATAATAAAAAGAAGAAGGAAAAAAAAAGAAAAATGTCGAAGACTTTAGGACTTTGGACTAAAAAAGCAGTTGAAGCAGGGCTTAAAGAGCCATTCTTGTATGCACTTGGAAATTAGTATTGCTGAAAGAAAGCCCAGCTCAAGAGATTTTGAGAGGGGAACACTAATCTAGAGACCATTCTTCTGATATTTTGGCAAAGAATGTGGCGCTTTTTGACCCTGTCCTAAGAATCTGCCTGAGGCTAAATTGAAATGTTTGGAATAATCTCCTTACAGAGGTTTCTTTCTTTTTTAAAAGGTTTATTTATTACATATACAGGTTCTGCCTGCATGTGTGCCTACACCCCAGAAGAGGGTACTATATAGATAGTTATGAACCACCATGTGGTTCCTGAGACTTGAACTCAGGACCTCTAGAAGTCAGAGTCAGTGCTCTTAGCCTCTGAGCCATCTCCCCAACCCCCCACTTACAGAGATTTCAAGACAGCTTAATATTGGCTCATTGTACTTACTAGTCATCACTTTTTTGTTTGTTTTTTGAAAATCAATGTTAAACTTTATATAAAAAAGCAAAACATATAGGATAGCTAAAAAACAAAAAAAAAAACCAAAAAACCCATACAGTAATAAAACTTCTCTTTTCTAAAATACATGGACCATAAAAAAATAAAATCTAAAGTTCTTCAAGCCAGGCTAGGCTTAGTTAGCTACAGATGAAGAAAGCACAGTAGGTCACAGCTAATGCCCATGGATGCACTATGGCCACTACAAATTTCTGCTAAGCAACCCTTCTACAGCCAAACCAGATGTTTTGTTTGTTTGTTTGTTTTTTGTTTTGTGTATATGTGTGCATATGTGTGTTAAATCACTGTTTTCACCCATCATCTTTCAAGGAAATAAGAATGTTTTTGCTTAAAGTCCACTAATGAGTGAGTACATCCCTTGCTTATCTTTCTGGGTTTGTGATACCTTGCTCAGGGGGATATTCTCCAAATCCATCCATTTGCCTGCAAATTTTAGGATATCATTTTTTTTTTTTTTATGGCTAAGTAGTACTCCATTGTGTAGATGTACCACAATTTGTTAATCCATTCTTCAGTTGAGGGGCATCTAGGTTGTTTCCAGGTTCTTGCTATTACGAGTAATGCTGCTGTGAACATAGCTGAGCTAATGCTTTTGGGGTGTGAATGTGCGTCTTTAGGGTATACGCCTAAAAGTGATATTACTGGATACTTAGGGAGATTAATTCCCAGTTTTCTGAGAAACCTCCATGCTGCATTCCAGAGTGGCTGAACAAGCTTACATTCCCACTAATAATGGAGGAGACTTCTTTATATTGTTATATGTATTCTTGCACTGGCATGTGCCCATTGGTTTCTTGGTTCACTCTTAGTCAGTTCTTAGTTGTGGCTAGAGGGGTTGTGTGTCTCCTGTCTGCTATGGACACGGAGTCTGCACAATCTCTTACTCTGGTCTGGACACAAGGTCCTTGAGGTCTGAAGATGTCTGTCTGTAATGATGCAGCTCGCCCTGGAGGTAGGGCTGGGCTGTGGTGTAACCCTCCTGCTATGTGTTCTAGGGATCACTGGGAAGGTCTCTCTCTTCTTTAGTCTAGGGCCTTGGCTGAGCTTGAGGTCAGAGCCTGGGCTGAGTCTCTGACTCCGCTCTGGACGTGGGTCTGTAGTTCAAGGCATCATCACTCTTATGCAGCTATAGGGTAAAACAAAGCAAGAAATACAAAATGTAACAGTTTGAGGGGAAAAATAGCACCAGGAAATTTAATGCTGGACCCTTGGTTTGTGCTGAAAGAGATAAGGAAAAATGTGATAAAAGTATGGTTGGTATAGTACCCTCAGGGTGATACTATACCAACTAATCCTGCAATTTGTGAGAAACTTTGGAGACTTTTGAAATGGAATTAAATTCATTTTGCATTATGATGTGGCTGCAAGCTGTGAGGGCCTGGGAGTAGAATGCAGTTGTTTGAATGAAAGTGGCCCTCCTAGGCTCGAGTATTTGAATACTGGATCCCCAGTTGTTGGAATGGTTTTTGGGAAGGATTAGGGGGTGTAGCTTTGTTGGAGCAAGTGTTTCACTAAGGTTGAGCTTTGAGATTTCAAAAGCCCAAGGCATTTCCAGCTAGCTCGCTCTCTGCATCGTGCTTTGTGAATTAGATCTAAGCTACTGCTCAGCACCATATCTGCCTATGTGCTGCAATACTTCCCACTGTGATTATTTATGGACTCTTGTAAGTAATCTCTACAGCCAAGAGCCCCAGTCTTTCTCTTCTAAGTTGCTGTGGTCATGTTGTCCCTTCACAGCAATAGAGGATAACCAAGATAGTTTGTTCGTGTATTAGTTTTTTGCTTGGTAGTGATTTTCAGTGGGTGGATTTGAGGCTCTTTGTGGGAAGCAAATGAATTCCTAAGTGAGTATGTGTTGTTGACATGAGCAAAAAGCAAAGCCTCAAACCTGTGAGAAAAACGGCAGTTTCCTGAAGGTTCATGGAAATGGCAGCATCCTTTCTTGATCTGAATGTGTGCAGAAAATGTCCATTGTAACTTTCTCCCTTCAGTGTTAATGCCTTGAAGACTGCTCCCCTACAGAGACTGTTCTTTTGTGGAAAATTATCTGTTTCTTTGTTGAACCGTATATTATAACACTCTCTTTTCAACTGTGTATAATAAGCTTCTGAAGTATTGTTGCTTTTTCCTCAGCCCTGTCTATGGATTGCAGCTTCTCTGTGTTACATTCTCAGCCTTGACTGTCCTGGAGCTGTCTGTAGTTTAGTGCTGGATTCACATTGAGAAATCAGCCTGCCTCTGCCTCCCAAGTGTTAGGATTACAGTCATGTGCTACCATACCCAGCATTGAAGATTGTTTTTGAAACATTAAAAATAAAATTTTCAAATTACTTTAAAACTTAAATATGATTATAATTGCAGATGTTTTGATCTGTTGTGTTTTTATTCATCCTTTTAGCCAGCTGATTCTGTTCACATTACAAATGATGATGAAAGATTCCTACACAATCTTATTGGAGAGGAAAAAGAGAAACATAGCTTTACTACTGTGGTTATTACAGGAGTACAACCAGAACATATACAGTACTTGAAAAATTATTTCCATCTTTGGACACGACAGTTAACGTAAGTAATTTGATTCAAGAAATGTCTGGAATCCTTCCCATTTTCTTCGTTTCTGATTTCTAAGCATTAGGATTACAGCTCGGGACTCTACACCTGGCTTACAATTTACCCCTACTTAAAGACAGAAAGTAATAGAGATATATTGAAGTATCTTTGGTTCAGTTTTCTTCACATTGGTACATTGTGCACTAATTTGATGGTGATTTTTTAAAAATGGATAACCATTCCTTTTTTCAAAAATAAAATAGATTATTTAGAAGTACAAGTTTTTTGACACCTGCTACAAAGTAAAGAACAACTTGAGAGTTGGTCATGTCCAGTGCCATTTTCATGTCACATATTGTGCTTCTTTTCAATAGGTGTAGTGCAGCCTTCCATACTGTAGTTCTTGTTTTTTCTGTTTTTCCCACTATAATGTTTTAATTCATTATTCAGTGTCTACATGAATATCTACTACATGGTAATAAATGCTTACTAGATTAATAATACATTTAGCTCATAGAATTAAGAAATACACAAGCATTTCTTAAAAATGTTCCATGTTAATAATAAATAATACTAAAATTTAAAATATTGCATTATTTGAATTAAACCTCTGATTGTGTGTATCTCATTTACTAAATCAACTTAAGTTTTTCATATATCTCTGAATACTTACTCTTATTAGATTGTTTGCATAGTTTTCATTAGTCTGGAATACTGAGTCTTTTTAAATGGGTATATCTTCACAAAACTTAATTTTTTAAATCATCTCATAATTTACTCCAAAGTCTGTTATATTCAAGTCTGTACTATATGCACATTCACATTAATAGTTTATATTTTTTGTGTAGGAAGTAAAACTGACACTTAGGAATACCCTTTTTCTTGAAATCTCTGTTTGTTGCCTGACATATTTATGTATGAAATTGGGATTTTCTTTCCTAAGTATATAGTTTTACTTAGGTTTATAGTTTCTTCCCACTGAAGAAATTATGTATACAAATAAATATCATATATTCTAATAAAGAATAATATAACCCATTTTGTTCTTTAACCTGTTTTATTCTTCAAAATAGCCAGTCATTAAAGTATGGTCTCAAACATTGACAATTTTGAAGAAAGATGTTTTAGTGATTTTCTTGATGTTAGTATTCCTTTGGAGAGTAGCTAGGGTGGTAAGCATTGTTCTCTCTGCCTTCCCCTCGAAATACATTCTCAGTGTGTATCTCAGGCTGCCCTGGGGCTTGTAGTCCTCTTATCTCTGTCTATGATTCTTGTGACCACAGTGTATACTACCATACTTGGCAAACCTATTTATTTTTTAATTTTATGAGAAGGAATTCTGTAAATTTCTACTTGAAGAATACTTAGAGAACTGTTTTAATGTCTTAAACAAAATGCAATTTTGTTTAACTTTTAGTTTTAAAAAATAAGGTATCAAAGATTTCTTGTAGATTTTAATTGAATTTTGTTGAATTTATTAGCTTTTTAAAATGTTGGTATGATTTTAGTGCCAAGGTTTAGAAACCATGCAAGTTGTAGTATAAGTCCCTACTCAGAAGATTGTTGAAGATGTACAGTTCAGTATACTCCCAGATACTTTGAATATTTTCTAGAACAACCTTATAAAACAGAATTTAAGACTCTTACCTTTTTAAAAAATTCATTTGATAAAGACTGAATTAAATAAAGCCGAGTTTATCCTAGCTCTAGTTCTGTGACCCTAGATAAATTGTGTATCTGAATTTATAGAGATGTAATGCTTTGACTTCAGAAGTTATTTTACAATTGGAAGGTGTTTTTTAAAAAGTACTGGTAGGAGTGCATGGATAGAAAATGTAGCTCAATGATAGATGCCCCTATAGCATGTATGAGACCCTAGTGTTTTATCTCCAATGACGAAGTGCTTGATTAGTAAGTGTACTAAACTGTGGAAGATGTGAACTATAGTTTTATGTTAATAAAGTATAATGCTATTTTTTATTTTAGGCATATTTATCATTACTATATTCATGGACCAAAAGGAAATGAAATAAATACAACAAAAGAAGTTGGATCTTTCACCAATATTGATATTGAAGTAAGACAAAAGTCTACCTTAGGACATTAGAGATTATTATCCCAAATAATACTGAATAACAAAAGTCAGTAGCCAAATTTACTCTCCTTTTTTTAGTCATCAAATTTCTTTATTTGAATACCTGAAGAAGAGATGTTTCTTAGATGTATATATTTTTTAAGCTTTGGATACAGCCCTTGGTTTCCCTTTTGTTTACTCTTCTGTAGAGATAATCATGGTTGAACATGATGCTTTTGAAAGCAAGGAGAAAGAATTTTATCTGTTTATGGCATTTTGTTTGTTCATGAAACTCTTGTGGTGCATAGAATATTTTAATGTTGGGTTCTGCATTTCTTTGTCCAATCAAGTAAAATGTCCCACTTTGTACCTCTAACAAGAAAGCTTAAATATATGCTTATGACTTATCTCCTTCAGTTTTGATTTTCTCTTTATATTTTATTTGTATAGTCTTTACTGAGTATTGACCTACTCATAAATATGTATATTTTGTTAATCAGATGATTATTTTACAAATGAAGGTAGTAGTCTTGCCTATTCTATCATTGGATCTTGAGTGAGAAAAGTAAAGTTACCATGGAATTTAGTTACTTTTATCTTTTTATTTTAGATTTCCTTGTTTGAAAAAGGGAAGACACCTAAGATTGTGAATCTAAGGGAAATAAAAGATGACATGCAGACATTGTATATAAACACAGCATCTGATAGCTTTGAGTTCAAGGCTCACGTTGAAGAAGATGGTGTAGTAGAAGGGGTTATCCGGTATCATCCCTTCTTATATGATAGAGAAACCTATCCTGATGATCCATGTTTTCCATCAAGTATGTTAATTTGATCTGTTATCTGAATATAGAAGTTTGTGATTTATGATCATATTCTCTAAATGATTTCTACTTGGGCTAGTAAGACTAGATAAAAGTCCTAACAGTTTTTCTTATGTACTGTTAGTGTTTGCAATTTTTATAACTCTTCATAGTCTTTTGTTTTAAAAATAATTTTATGAACTGGATATACATAAAACCCGTGTTTTATGTATATCCAATTCCAGGTTAGAAAAAAAGTACTTGACTTTCAAAAACTTTTCATCTCTGACTGAGTTCAGTTTTTATGTGTATGCATCATATTCCTGTATTTGTTCCCCACAGTATCTTTC
>PVIH01019771.1:0-34399 GCA_004025045.1 Sigmodon hispidus
TCTGAGAAACCTCCATATTGTATTCCAAAGTGGCTGAACAAGCTTACAATCCCACCAACAATGGAGGAGTGTTCCCTTTGCTCTGCATCCTCTCCAGCATAGGCTGTCATCTGTGCCTTTTATCTTAGCCAATCTAACAGGTGTTAGGTGGTATCTCAAAGTTGTTTTGATTTGCATTTCTCTGATGGCTAAAGATGAACTACGAATGGCTGAAAGGCACCTGAAAAAGTGCTCTTCATCTTTAGCCATCAGAGAAATGCAAATCAAAACAACTTTGAGATTGTCTTTAATGTTAATTATTATTATGATTGAATTTATATATACATACACATGTATATATGTGTTCATTTGTATGTTTATGTATACAACAATGTATAAATGCAACATGCAACACTCATAGGAAAATAAATAGTTTTAAAAATATAAAAAGGTTTAGACACATAAAGATGAAAAATACACATTGTAGTTCCTGTATGGTGGTTTGTTAACTTCATATTTTTTGAAAGTCATATACAGCTGCCAAGAGACACGGGATTGTAACAGGAAATATTGAAGTAAACCAGCCTAGATACTTTAGAAATGACTTAACCTTAAAACGGAATTAAAAAAAAAAAAGTGCTATGTTAGTGAAGAGGTTATGCTTCTATTTTCATAGGAAAGGAAAGACTGTAGAATTATTCAATATAAAAAGCATCAGGTTTGATCAGAAGAGACTTGAAAAATTGGGGTAAACAAATAAAGAAATAAACCTAGGAAAACTACAGAACTAGTGATATGCATATTACCTGCTTATGTATAAAAAGCCATCATTAGCTACCTTATGTACAGTATACACTCAATACTAGTGTTAATACATGTATGTATGTTACCTTTGAAATGTTGTGTTTTTAAAGCAAGGGGACCAGAGAGCCATGAAAATGTGCCCCAGATAGTCTAGACTCCCAGAGTGCCTCTTTTGCATTCCTCAAAATTATACATCCATAACAACTTTAAGATAGATGTCTGACATGTTCCAGTCTCACAGACTATTCTAGCCAGGACTGTAGATAAGCTTTACATTTGCCCATTACACAGAGACTAGACAATAAAAGTTATGATTAGATTTTTCTAGGTCTTGACCATTATCTCATTCTTTCTCAGGACTTCCTAAAGACTCCATCAGCTCCAGATAATGAGCGGCTGTCTAGAAAAAGAACACCCACCTTCCCAAAATTGGGTCATCGGTTTTTGGTCATTCCATAGATTATGGATATTTTCATCATATATGGGAGTTGTTACTGGTCACAGTCAGGGAAAAAACTAAATAAAGAACTAATTAAAGGAGATTTGGTATTTACATTGTTTTAATTAAAAGAGGCTTTTTATAACATTGAGACAAGTCTGTTCTAGGCATCACAAATTTACTTTTAAAAAATATGACGGACCTTAAAGAACCTACATTTGGACAAGAGCAATTTTGAGGGATTATCCTATCATGCCTTGTAATTGCCTTCATTTGTGTTCTGCTTGTCCAATTTGGATACCATTCTGTGAGCAATTGAGTCAAAAGCAGTTTCTTGCTGACATACCAGTCTCAGATAGTCAAGGGATCAGTCCGCTGTTGTAGAATTTTTGTACAAAAAGAATGTGGGGTAGGATGTGCTATGTAGTGGGTCAGAGCCACAGAAACATGAGCTATGACACAATGGCAAGTGTTGCTACCAATATGTGGAGCCTCATAGCAATCCCTTAGAGGTGGGAGTTTAATTTGGATTTATATGCTATTAGGAAACTATAAAATCTTACTGGAAGGAAAGAGAAAGATACCTTTTAAGACAGCAGGTTAATAGAACACAGGTGATATGTGAGTAAAAGGAGGATAATGGAGAGATTATTTATTGTGGAAATGTATAGGGAATAGAATAGAACACAAGTGGAGGAAAGAAGTAATAGCATGAGCAGTATGTAGAGCCTCGAGGAGTGGGATCAGACTGTGTTCCTGTAAATGGGCTGTCAACTTGGTGTCCATTCCCTCCAAAGGAGTACCTAACCGGGCCTTAATATTGGGATGAGGAAATCAGACGTGCTTGGAATTGATGCACCATGCTAAGCTGACCCACTTTGGGACTTTCTCCTCTTTTTTGGGAAGGGGAATAGAGAATGAGGTATGGGGAGGCTGAAGGCAGACAGGGAGGAATTGGGAATAGGTAAGTATGTGTGAGCAGGGGCATACATGGATAAAAAGACCTCTTTTAATAAATAAAATAAAATAAAAGAATGTTTGAAGAGTCAAGTCCAAGCCTAATATTTTATAAGTGTCTCTTCTCTATTGGTTTTCATATAGAAATTTAATTGGTGTTACTCTACACAAAGTTTGCCTAAGAAAGCACATTATGATGTATGTGATACCTCTGCTCAAGTTGTTGTCAGGGGAGTGAAACCTACAAGCCTATTGCCATAGTGCTTGTTTGCCCTCCAGAACTAGATGAGGAGATCCTATTCTGAAGATGGAACAAATTTTAGCCAAAAGATATAAAGAAATCATTGAGGGTATGTAATCTAGATTACTTCCTTGGTATTGGTTATATTTCATGGACCAGGATTCAGACTGCTGAGATAAAAATCATGTTTTTAACCAATAGCGACACATTTTTGATGATTTTATCCAATAGTTAATCATTCAAGCTACAATAACATTTGGCAAAGGAAATGACTATAGATACAATAGTGGCATAAATGTTTAAAGGTACCCTACTCTCTTCTCCAATTTAAGAATAATTTACAAAAAGAAAAAACATATCTAGTGTCATAAATATAATGATGAAGTCATGTCTGGAAGAATAATTGGCCCTGGCAGTGAATCTATAAGTATTATTTTTTTTAAATAGACAAAGTATAAAACAACCCTGTAAATTTGTCTCTTTATGTACTCTCAAATTTCATTAGAGAAATTTATTTATACTTCCTTTTTTCTAGTATAAATTATCTAGATACATATCATCCCTCTTAACTTTTCAGTTTTCTAAAACAGTCAGTTTAATGTTCTTCATTTTCATAGACAAAAGAAAACTTACTTTTTGTGTTATAAAAATATTGTAAATAAGGCTACAAGTAAAATCTCAAAGCTAAACTTTGTGTTTTGTTTTTTATACAAATATTTTCAGAAACTATTCAACATGAATTATTTACATGTTTCTTGCTTAGAAAAATTGTAATATGAGGTGAAATCATGAAAAATATAAATGCCAGCAAAATACAGATAAGGAGATTTATTATTTTTTCTATAATATCAGCAAATTTGTTATTAATTCTCACAGTCTCTGAAGGAATAAATGTAATAGTAAATCAGATTTTGATACAATTTTATTTTATTAAGTGTTGCTAAATTGAATTAAATTTGGTGTAAAATTTAACTAAATTTAGCAAACTCTGCCTTAGCATAATGTATCGAGTATTACGTGAATGCACACTCATGTGGTATATAACAAAGTATCAGCTAATATCAACTATCAACTGCCAACATATCTGTAAATAGAGTAAGTTTCAAAGTTCATAGTATCAAGTTAGTGCTATATGCTGTTTCTATTTCTTTGGTCTTAAATATTGCTTTCACTTGTGGGATAGCATTAAGATTTTAGTTAAGGATATTTCTCAGTTCATGTTCTTCATTTTTTTTCCATTTTTACTAAAACTATACAATACTCAGTGCATATAAGGTTATTTTTAACCATCTTTTTAATGTCTCTCATATGTAAATATAAGGTGGTGTCATTTATTTTACTTTTCCTTTTAGTCTCTAATACTAAATCTACAAAGGATGTTTAAATTCAAAACTTTTTTATTTTTATTGCTTAAATATTTCAAACAATTAAAAATATTTTGTAAAAAAGAGAACATGTACTTCTTCTTCTTCCTATGTTGGATACAATGACTTGAGGTGTCAGGTTCCTCTCAAGCTAGAGCTGTGGGTATTTAAACTCATTCTTAAAATATAGAAAAATTAGAAGGAAAAGTCGTGGTAATAACAAGTGTTATTTTTCAGTAAAATTAGAATATTTGAAATGTTAAAGATAATTTTTGAATGTAGTAGAACCTATAATTTGTTAAATATTATGGGTTAATAAAGAGTCTGGTATAATTGAGCAAAGCCAATTTCTTAGCACAGTTATTGTTATTAATGTTGTACTTAAGATTGGTAAAATGGGCTATAGCATTTGCCTTTCTCTATGACAGCAGGCAAAATGAGTCAGTAAAACCAGCATTCACTCTGCATTGAAACAGGAATTTTAATTATGGAGTCTGTATTTTTAAGAATCTATGAGGGAGTGCATAGGTTTTGATTTTGAAAATAAAACAGATGCTGTAGTTGCAGAATCCGGACATCTGAATTTTCAAATTACTTGGGATTTAATTAAAGTGTGATTCCTGTGTGACTTGCCTGCCAACTTAGGCATCCTAAATGGGAGAAGTATACAATGAAAAAAAATATTATATTAAAAACCATAATACCAAATTAATTCTGAAAAATTAGTGCTGTAGAAAAGTTGACATTAAAATCAAGCACCCCTCAATACACTCTCTCACACATACATAGACACATGCACACACACACACACAACTGATTAACTCAATTTTTAATTCAGATAAATAGGACTATAACTAATCTTTTAGGTATAGGCTAATTAAATGCTAGTTTGTAGTAATCTTGACACTTTTCACTTAGAAAAGAATGAGCATTTTTTTTGTATTATGTCATTTATAACCTGAAAATTTAAATGTATTATGTTACAAGATATCTTCTTTTTTTTTTTAACTTTATTTATTTATTATTTATTTATTTATTTGCCTTGGTGTTTGCCTGGAACTGGAACTACAGACAGCTGTCAGCTGCCATGTGGGTGCTGGGAATCGAACCCGGGTCCTCTGGAAGAGCAGACGGTGCTCTTAACCGCTGAGCCATCTTTCCAGCCCCACAAGATATCTTCTTGAAGAGATTGATATTAAAATACTCAGTGATTTTAATACTCACAGGACTTTAACTTTGATAACAGATAACATTTACACTTTATACTTCTTTCTTAAAAGATTCTTTCTCAGAAAGCAAAATCATGCAGTCTAACAGTAGAAAGTACCATATTCTGTGCCAATAAAGCCTGCTTTTGCAAATCCACATTCCTGCTACGTGGCTTATGCTGACATTGAATTCTACTCCTCCACTTTTAGCATCATTGGATCTAGAATCATTAACACACAAGGCTATCCCCAATTTAAAACCTGACATTATGAACTACACAGTCATTATGGTAGATAATTTGTATATATTATATATAACTGTAGAATTCTTTAGAAGTTTTCATTTACAAAAAACCTCTCCTAATGTTAATATTGAAGTATTTAATTTCAATAAATGACAAACTCACCAGAAGTATGAAGTCTCTGAAAGTATTTCATTTGATAGTGTACTTTTATCAGTTGGCAAGAAGTCAATTTAATAGGTATCTGTGACATGATTATATCATCCACTGTTATATTAATATTTCAGTACCTCTCAAATTTTCAGGAGTGTTTGGTTTTTCATCAATAATAACAGGAAGATAGACTAGTTATGAATATGCATTAGTTGAAATTAATCCAACAAGAAAATCCACAGCTGTTTAATGTATTAATACCAGAAAAGTTCAAGAGGTGTGTGAAGAGCCAACCCAGAAGCCAGTCAAAGCCCCATATGCTTTCTCTGCAAGCACACTGAAGCCACCACCATATGGGCCCTCTGTGTGCCAAGAGTGTCTCATAAGTGGTCACAGCAGTTAGGTTCTTCGCTCCAGATGAGAGAGAAAGGCACCAAAGGGAACTATTCTCCACCCTGCAATCAACAGGAAAATGCTGTGCCAAGTGAAATTGTAATTATGTAGACACTGATGTGTTAATGAGCTTTGAAATGTTTGGATGGATAAGAGAAAAGTGTCTGAATTTGACTATGGCAACTATGTATCTCGAAAATAGGCAATACACATAATTAAGTGCAACTCAGCAGCATAATGTATTTTCCTCTGCACAGTAGACTAAATGTGTCACAACACTGTGTAGATGTCACTGGGCTTGCTTCAAGATTTATTTTATTAGTATGCTTAAATGTAATTTAATAAACTTCAGGATATCAATACTTCCCTAAAATTATCTAAGGAAAGCAAAAGCACTATTACTTCCAGATAAAGTACATGGACAATTATCAATGAAAAGTAGATTTTCCTAGTCATGTGTTTTATTTGGTACACATTAAACTCTAGTACTATCAGTCAGGTGTGTTCCCTGCCCAAAGACCAACCAGATGTCATCACCATATATCCTCAATCTCTGTATAAAAATTAAATGAATCAAAACAATAGAATTAAAAAAAATAAAATCTGAAGAAATTGTTAAAAGAATTGACTGGGTGGAATATTATGTTATGTTATGTTATATTATATTATAGAGCTCTATTGACAGCTAGCCATTCTAAGTTAGTAAGCTTCAGGCACAGTGAGATCCTGTCCCAAACCTAGGGTAGAGTATGATTAAGGGTGACCCTGATGTTCACCACTGTCTTACACATACCCACACAAAGTATGTACATAGGCACATAACCTTTTTTTGTACATGTATATACCAAAACAAGAGAGAGAGAGAGAGAGAGAGAGAGAGAGAGAGAGAGAGAGAGAGAGAGAGAGAGAGAGAGAGAATTAACTTATATTAAATCTCACTTCTCATTCTTAAGTACTTATCAGGATTTATTAAGTCTGCAACTGTGCAAGCATTTAATTTCAATAATCAAACTAGACTTACCTCAATAAAGCTTTTGCCTCTTACATAATTATGTTTTCTTTAAGGGAATAAAGTGATAGCACAGATGCTGATAGATATTCACATAATAGTGGAATATGTACAATTATTTTTGTTTTGAGAAGATTAAAGGCACTGTAAATTTAATTCATTAAACTTTAGTATGGGAACCTGAGATCTCTTCTCTCTTTGACTGAAGTAAAAATTGTTCTCCATAGTAAAAATGTGATCCATATACTAGTAATATTGAAATTAACATCACATAGATGCTTGCTAAAATCATGGAATGCAGAATATTTCTTCAAGATCATCTAAATGTGTTAACTGTATATAGTAAGTTCAATTAATTACACCCACATTAAGGACCATTCAGGTTTTTAGTGCTTCTGTTTCTGCAATGAGCTATCTTTTCAATCATAACCCAAAGGAATTGCCATGGAATGGGTTTATAGCCAGTTTTGTGCTTAGTAATGGCTGGCTGGAGATTTTGACAATAAGAATAATTCCCAGATCAATGATTTTCCAAACTGATTTCACATTAAAATCATAGTGTTTCTGGATCTTAGTCAAGCAAGATAGCTTGATATTTTGGAAAGTCTCCAAGAAGCTTCTTGTTTTCTGACAAGCAGAAATACACATCTCATGTATTATTGCATATTTTAAGTGAATGAATTTAGTCTGTTACAATGATCTGAAAGACATATAAACATGTAAAAATGTAGTTTTGAAAAATCCCAGACTATTACCCCTGGTTTAAATAGGCATGAAAATATTAAAATTCCACTTTCATGATTGTTCTTCTCAGATCATTTAAAATGAGATCTGTTTTGTGTGTACTGATTTACTTTTTTATTTTAGATGGTATAATAAAAACAAGAATTGAGTTTCTGAAATAAAGTGTTTTGGACCTCAGTTTACTCAGTAACAATTTGAGATTTGATAGCAAACAATTTGTTACGATGGCCATAATGGCATACAAAAGAGACTCTATGCAATAGAATTAGAAATGGATTGCTTTCCATATGAGATCAGTGAACATTAGGACACACTATTAGAGAATGTAATTTGAAAGCCATTTATCTATATGTAAACTTTTTAATAAACACTAAAATTATTGGTTTAGCAACTTTAGCCATCCAAATAAGGATACTCATGTGGAATAACTATTTAATAACATCAATAGGCTGTAGATAGTAAATATGGAGCCTAACATAGACTAAAATGTCTCACTGTATCTCTGATTATCTGGCTCTGTTTGTGGAGCTCTGAATCCACATGTAGCAGTCTTACTAAAACCCAAGATTTTTTATTGATATTAATTTCTAGCAAAATATAAAGACCTCACTGAATTAGAAGTTCTGAATCCTTTATTCATAATTTTTTTATGTATGAAAACCCTAGAAGTGTACTATATGTGTCTGTGGCTTAGAAAATAGGTGCATTACATGATTTGTATTAGTCAGTTGTTTGAAATTAAATGGAAAGAATGCCTCCTTCCATCTTGTTCCCTTTGTCTCTGGTTTTTTATTTGTTTGTTTGTTTGGTTTGGTTTTATTGGAGCTGAATTTGTTGAATAAATTCTGGATGAATTTGACTTTATTATATTTCAACTTGAATTTAATATTCATGATTTCTAAAATATGTTACTCTTCCCTATGACTGCTTAATGCCTCTGACTACACTCAATGTCTGCTCTTTGGTAATCAGTAATACTCAAGTGATTTTTTATTCTATAAAAATATACCCGTTTTATGGGTATATTTTATCATGTACACCTAAGTTGAAGAATTTGAAAGATTCATAATCTTTATATTACTGTTGCATTCCAGACAATGTGGAAAACCAAAATTCATTGTCTTAATAAATTTGTTGCCACCATAAAAGATAAGGATTCCAAATCATTATTGTCTTGTCTATCCTGGATAAATTCATTTTAAAATATAGAATATAGCATTGATAAACAAGTAAATATAAGTCTCCCATTTACATTGCTGTAATGTAATATATGTAAGTTGATTTTTAATACAATATTAAAGTTACTGGTGTTATATTAAATTAACTCATAAATACTCAATAAGATAACTCTTTGATGTCGTTGGTGATAATTAATAAAGAGATAACTAGATTTAATTTTTAAATTTGCTATAATGGGTATCTATGATAGATTAAAATTGTTAAAATTATGATAGACTTAAGAAGTTACAGAGAAATATATTAGTTTTTGTATGTCACATTCCTAATAATTTACATTAAATGGAGAAATATAGCTTTTTATGTATATTAATATTGTCAATGCAAGATATGTATAGCACATGAGACATAAATTAAATGATGATTACTCTGTCCTTAATAGTATTAATAAATAATGTTTAAATTTTTTGAAAATTTTGGCAGTTTCTCAGAAAACTGGGAATCAATCTCCCCAAGGATTCAGCAACCCCACTTCAGGGCATATACCCTAAAGACCCACATTTGTACCCAAAAAAGTATTAGCTCAACTATGTTCATAGCATCATTATTCATGATAGCAAGAACCTGAAAACTACCTAGATGCCCCTCAACTGAAGAAAGGATTAACAAACTGTAGTACATCTACACAATTACTACTCAGCAGTAAGAAAAAAATATACTAAAATTTGCAGTCAAATGAATGGATTTGGAGAATACACTCCTGAGTGATAAATCACAATCCCTGAAAGAGAAGCAGAAGATGTACTCACTCCTTAGTGGACCTTAAGAAAAAGCACTCTTGTGTCATTGAAAGAGGGAAAACCTTTAGTGTAGTAGCATGAATGAGACTCAGAGCCACATATCAGGGGAAGGCTAAAATATCAGAGAGATGAAGCACCACAGTCAATTCTCAACCAGCTGTTTTCCAACTTCTTCAGCCTTGCTCATGGTCACTTGTGCCTGTTGCCAGTGGCTTTTGTTCTCTCTGGGTTTCTACAAACTCTTATAATCCCTGTTCCATCCAGATTAGGATTAAAGGAGTAAAACCTAGACTTGAACTCACAGAAACAGAAAAAGTTTTGTCTCTTGAGTTATGGGATAAAGGGTGTTGGTCACCACTTCCAGATTTCCTTGTGCTGGGATTAAAGGTGTGTGTGATTGACTCTCAGCTCTTTAACCTTGTATTCAAGGATCAAGGATTTCCTGAGCTGTTTATCCCTTAGGATTTGACTGTGTGCTTTCTCCCCTAATATTCAGGTTTTATTAAGTATGTGTTATAAATCCACACTTTAGCATGAATATCTTGGATCTTCAGCTTTCCTTACAATTATACTATTTGAATCAGTATCCATCTGCATTTGGTCCCCTAAAATTTCACTAAATTCGCTACTGTGCCATTCCCTTCTAAGAGTTAAATACATTGAATAAATGAGAAAAAGAAAAGTTAAGTGATAGAAACTTTAAAAAGGCCCTAACTCCCAGTCTTATCAAAGAGAGTGAAGAAAGATTATATAAGCAAAGGGGTCAAGATCATGATGAGGAAACCCACAGAGACATTTGAGCTACTGGGAACTTATGGGCTCTGGACTGACAGCTGGAAACCTACATGGGACTGAATTAGGCATTCTGAATGTGGAAGATAGTGTGTGGCTTGGAAAAGACTGTGGGGCCTCTTCGAATGGGACCAGGATTTATCTCTAGTGTATGAATTGGCTTTTTTGGAGCCCATTCCCTAAAGAGGGATACCTTGCTCAGCCCTCATATGGTGGGTGGGTTTAGTCATGCCTCAATTTGATATACATGCTATATTGACTCCCTGTGGGAGTGCCTACCCTCTCTGAGAAGTAGATGAGGTGGTAGGGTGGGGAGAAGCTGGGGACTAGTTGAAAAAAGGGAGGGAAGGGGAACTGTAGTTGGTGTGTAAAACTAAAATAAATCCCTTTTAAATAAAAAATTTGTACATAATAATTCTAGGTACCTTGCTTGTATTTTAACACCAAGTAATATACATAAACTATATGTTTTTACTATGTTTTATGCATAATTTTTATTTCAATAGTGTATGTTTTTATTAAGTATAATTTGTGTATATGTTACATGCTTACATCACATGTACAGACCTTTTAAAAAGTTTTAAAAATTGTAACTCAGATAATTACTGCAAAAATGATGCCAAATAATTGCTAAATTGTTTTATCTGTGATAATAATTATGAGAGTATAATAGTTCTAATACTTGAAAATTATTTACTGCACCAAACATTTTACATACAGATTACTGAATTGTCCTATAGAGTACATATTATGTTGCCAGTGTTAATTTTTATTCATTTCATTACCGTACTTTGTGGTACTCATTGAACCCATTATGAAAAAGAGAGTCAAAACTGTCTAGACAACCACACTATCATCAGCAAGAAAAGAATGTAGTCCTCCTATAGTAACTATTCGTTTTATTCTCCATAGAAGATAGACATCTTTCTTATGTCTATGAGATTTCACTTTTTAAATATTTCATTTATACCGAGGGTGACGGCAACCTACCAAATCTCAGGTTTTCACTTACTGTCATTGTAGTTTGCTTACATTTAGAGAATGTATAAATATTTGATTATTTTAAAGTAGCACAATACTTTACTAATGTAAATACAAATTTCATCATTCATAATCAATTTACTAACATTGAAATTATGCAAACAATTTGTTAATTGTATATTATGCTAGTCATATGTAATTTTCAACACTTGTTTTATTATCTTCCAGGAATATAACTATCTGTGGGTTGTTCATTATGTGACAATTCTGTTATTTTTTTGAGACAATATAAACTAGATTTCCACTGAAATAGTGATACAGTTCTACCAGCATTTTACATAGTAAATATGTAGAGGTCTCATTTTTTCATATTCTCAACAATATTTGATATAATCTGATCTTTATTAGTTTACTAGTGACTTTCAAATTCTGCTTTGCTAGAATTTTGATTCATGTTTCCTATGACTGCAATGCACAAATATTGCTTGGAAAACTTTGTATTCAATTCTGTCTTTACTGAATTGTTTCTGCTTTTTGTCATTTGCAAACCTTCTCATATACTAAATTCATAAACTTTCTATTGTATTTCAGCAGTTACCAACCCAGCTGCATTAAATCACAGATTAAAGACCTGAATGGATTTTGTAACATCTTGTAACTAGAGAGTAGCTGAGCTAGAATTCCTATTTACACTAATCCTGCAGCAAAATAAGACTCAATCAGAATTGTACTATGAGACTAGACAGCTGTGTGTGAGATTATTCTCCTGTTTCTCTTTTATTATTATTATTATTATGAACAAAGAAGTCACACTTTCTAACCTTGTATATCCTTATTCAAAGTCCCTTCCACCTCCCACCATATCAGGTCATTCTTTCCTCTCCACAAATCCCCATCCCCTCCCTGGGCAGGCTGCAGACAGTCCCATGGTCCCACTGCCCCAATATTGCTTAGTTCAGTCTCCACTCCTGGCAGATGCAGTATTCTTCTCCCTCCCTCAACAGTGAGTCAGGTGTTCCTCTAGTGGGAGTGGGATCCAAGGTGTCAGTCCAGGCTTTTTCTAATCCCAAGATGTTCAGTGGTTGTAGTTTGCAGCTTGGGCATGCTTTGCTTTTTTCTTGTTTGTTTGTTTAGAGTCCACTAATGAGTGAGTACATCCCCTGCTTATCTTTCTGAGTTTGTGATACCTCACTTAGAAGAATACTCTCCAAATCCATCCATTTGCCTGCAAGTTTTAGGATATCATTATTTCTTACTGCTGAGTAGTACTCCATTGTGTAGATGTACCACAGTTTGTTAATCCATTCTTCAGTTGAGGGATATCTAGGTTGTTTCCAGGTTCTTGCTATTACAAATAACGCTGCTATGAACATAGTTGAGCTAATGCCTTTGGAGTGTGACTGTGCATCTATAGGGTATATACCCAGAAGTGGTATTGCTGGGTCCTTGGGGAGATTGATTCTCAATTTTCTGAGAAACCGCCATACTGCATTCCAAAGTGGCTGAACAAGCTTACACTGCCACAAACAATGGAGAAGTGTTGCCCTTGCTCCGCATCCTCTCCAGCATAGGCTGTCCTCTGTGTCTTTTATCTTAGCCAATCTAACAGGTGTCAGATGGTATCTTAAAGTTGTTTTGATTTGCATTTCTCTGATGACTAAAGATGATGAGCACTTTTTCAGGTGCCTTAAAGCCATTCGTAATTCTTCTCTTGAGAATTCCCTTTTTAGATCTGAACCCCATTTTTTGATTGGGTTATTCAAGGTTTTGTGTTCTAGATTCTTGAGTTCTTTATATATATGTATATATATATATATATATATATATCTTAGAGATCAGTCCTCTGTTTTAATGTCATCATGTAACATACCTTCAGTATGTGTAATGTTTCTACACACTTTTAAATTTTTCATTTCAAAGCTTGTTTGAAAAAGAAGTATAACAAAAGGTTAAGGATTGAATTTCGCTTTCTTAGGTATATTACCTTTTGACATTCAGGTATCAGAAATCATTATGCTACCTCAAAGTGTGATATTGCCAGTTCATTTAAATCATACAGTGAATATTTAATATTATTTCTAAAGTAGTTTATTTCATTAAAATATTTTTTTGGTTTTTTATTATGAATAAAGTCTCATTTTTTTAATCCATGTATCCCCTTGTTCTCCTAGTTAATGCCTGGTCATATGATGACTGTTAACTTGCCTCATAAAATAAGTATAAAGAAAAGAGATACTGGGAGCCAAAGCCTAGTTTAGCCATTTTCAGTTTATAAGTTAGCCTTGTTTATAGGCCTTTATTCCCCTTCCATTGTAGTTAGCCATTTACTAGCAATTATGTGACTGTGACTTGCCTTAGGTTTCCAAGAGTCAAAGGGCTATGCCCCGCATTGTTTAAACTATGCTATGAATTCAGGTTGTTGCCTTTGATCCTCCCAGACCACAGGTAACACTCTCCAGTAAGTAAAGGAAGAAGTTCATTTTTCACCACTATTCTCTTCTAGAAATCTGCTTACTGACATTAATATTTAATTAACTAGCTAGGTATACAATTTACATGTAATTAATATGGTTGGATGTCATTTGTCTAACTAATAGAATGTAAACACTCTGAGGGCAATGGTAAGCATACCACTATATAATCAAAACCTAAACTAATGCCAATCAAACAAATAATTGCACATTATCATTTTCTAACCATTGTGAGAACAATACATCTAACTTTGTCATTATCATATTATATATAAAGAAACTGAGGCTAAGTATAAGCCTAACCCTAACCCTAACCCTAAGTATAAGTAGAAAGGCACATGATTCTTTTAAACTTTTATGTTCTGACTTAACAAAACTATGATTTTATAGATAAAATTAAATCCTGACTATAGAAGCTGTTCAGAATTTGCAATAACTTTAAAAAAAGAAATAAAATGTGTCTTTCACTACAAAGCTTTGTTTTCAAGGACTTACACTCTTCCCTCTCTGAGAACAGCAGTTAGAGGACACCCTGTTATCACATAAAGGATAAATGCATCCTCTGTGTTAAGTAATTTTCCATATTACACCTACATTAAAACAACTAACAGATAGCTTTAGGATATTATGTGACATGTGTGTCAATTTAAAAGATAAACTGAATCTTTAAAGGAACTCTGCAAGTCTACTAACTGACAATGCAACAGAGTTTCACTCATTTCTTTGATTAGATAATTTTAAGAAATATTGATTGGGCAATATTGGAGATGTTGCTGAGTTAGGAATGTTTAACTAAACTTAGTTTTATGTTCATTGCTTGACACTGCAAAACTTTTTCTTGTAAAATCTGATAGCAAGGTCATTGTCAATGATACATGATTTCATTGTTTCCATCTTTTGTTTGTGAATTTAGAACTGTTACCCAGCATCTATAAATCTTAAAGTCTCCTCATTTATAAAGAAGACAGGAGGGTTTTTCATTTAAGAAATTAATCATCACAAATCACTTTTGAAAATTTCTCACATACCTAATTGCAATAACCAGCAAAACACCATTAATAATAGGCACATCTTATATGACCATAGATACTTTCTCATTGCCAGTGGGTATCATTTTTTCTCACTGATTAATGTGTTGGATAAATGTATTTTTAAAAAGAGAAGAAGAAAGAACAAACACTTTAGTATGAAAGATGTGTTATACAATGTAGTAAAATGGGAACATGTTAATTTAGCTATATAAAAAAGAAGATGCTTATCAAACAGGTGTATATATATGCTTCATGCTTCCAGTTTAATTTGATGCTAAACTGACTTTTCAGCATATTCAACGCTTACTTGTTTTGCATAGTAACTGAAGAAAATAGAGAATTAACATTTTTAGTGATGAAGTCTTCATTTATAGAATAATCTTTGAAAAAAAAACAAAAAGGTATACTTGAAAATGTTAATAGGAAAATTAATTTCCAACTCCTGCTGCAATATTATCTACTAGATTAAAACCTGAATAGATCATGCATTTTATATTAATCAAAGAAATAAATTAATGTATATCCTTATGATTTTCTGGAAGTTGAATCATATATGTTATAATGTTTGCCTTTTAATTTCTGGTTTTATTGAAGTTGGTCTTCTTTTTTTTTAAATTTGGTTAAGAATTTACCATTTGTGTTTAAAACTTAAAAAAATAAATAAATTAATTAAAAAAATATCCAAAATAATACTCAGATTTTTTTTAATGTTTTAAAATTGTGTTTAGAATCTAAATAAATAAAAGAGACAACATTACAAAAATACACATTATATGCAGGGCAGTGGTGGTGTATGGCTTTAACTACAACACTTGGGAGGCAGAATTATGCAGATCTCTGTGAATTTAAAATAATCTTGCTCTACAAGGCAAGTTTATTTTATTTTTAATTTTTTAAATTTTTCTCTTTTTTCTGTTTTTATTATTATTATGAACAAAGAAGTCACACTTTCTATCTTGTATATCCTTATTCAAGGTCCTTTCCACTTCCCAACACATTAGGTCATTCTCTCTTCTCCACAGCTCCCTATCCACCACACAAAGAAGTAACAGACCAATTTGACAAAAATTTTAAATCACCAAAGAAAGAAATTGAAGAAGATATCAGAAAATGTTCCTGGATAGGTAGGATCCACATAGTAAAAATGGCAATTTTATCAAAAGAAATCTACAGATTCAATGCACTGCCCAACAAAATCCCAACACAATATTTTTTGGATCTTGAAAAAACAATATTCAATTTGTTTTTTCTTTTTATTTATTTATTTATTCATTTTTCCAAGAAGTCACACTTGCTATTCTTGTATATCTTTATTCAAGGTCCCTTCCCCCTCCCATCACATCAGGTCATTCTTTCTTCTTCACAACTCCCCATTCTCTCCCTGGGCAGGCAGCAGGCAGTCCCATAGTCCCACTGACTCAATATTGCTTAGTTCAGCCTCCACCCCTGGCAGATCCAGGTTTCTTCCACTCCCCCCTCAAAGAGTGAGTCAGGTGTTCCTCTAAGGGGAGTGGGATCCAAGGAGTCAGGACAGGGTGTTTCTGATCCCAAGATGTTCAGTGGTTGTGGTTTGCAGCTTGGACATGCATTGCTTTTTTGTTTGTTTGTTTGTTTGTTTAGAGACCAATAATGAGTGAGTACATTCCCTACTTATCTTTCTGAGTTTGTGATACCTTGCTGAGGAGGATATTCTCCAAGTCCATCCAGTTGCCTGCAAATCTTAGGATATCATTTTTTCTTACTGCTGAGTAGTACTCCATTGTGTAGATGTATCATAATTTGTTAATCCATTGTTCAGTTGAGGGACATCTAGGTTGTTTCCAAGTTCTTGCTATTACAAATAATACTGCTATGAACATAGTTGAGCTAATACCTTTGGACTATGACTATGCCTCATTAGAGTATACACCCAGAGTAGTATAGCTGGGTCCCTTGGGGAAATTGATTCTCAGATTTTTAAGAAACCTACATACTGCATTCCAAAGTGGCTGAACAAGCTTACACTCTCACCAACAATGGAGGAATGTTCCCTTTGCTCCACATCCTCTCCAGCATAGACTGTCCATCATCTGTGTCTTTTATCTTAGCCAGTCTAACAGGTGTCAGGTGTTATCTCAATGTTGTTTTGATTTGCATATCTCTGATGGCTAAAGATGATGAGCACTTTTTAAGGTGACTTTCAGTCATTCGTAATTCTTCTGCTGAGAATTCCCTTTTTAGATCTGAACGCCATTTTTTGATTGGTTATTTAAAGTTTTGGGGTCTAGATTCTTGAGTTCTTTATATATCTTAGAAATCAGACCTCTATCACTTGTAGGGTTGGTGAAAATCTTTTTCCATTCTGTAGGCTTTTTCCATTTGTCCTACTGACAGTGTCCTTGGCTTTACAGAAGCTTCTTAGCTTCAGGAGATCCCACTAAGTGATTGTTGGTCTTAGTGTCTGTGCCACTGGTGTGATATTTAGGAAGTGGTCACCTAAAGTGTGTTTCCCACTTTCTTTGCTATCACTTTTGTAGTGGCTGGGTTTATGTTGAGGTGTCTGATCCACTTAGATTTGAGTTTTGTGCAGGGTGACAGGCTCAGATTTATTTGCATTTTTCTACAAACATCCATCCAGCTATGCCAACACCATTATTTAAATATACTATTTTTTTCTATTGAATATTTTGTGGCTCTTTGTCAAAGATCAGGTGTTCATAGGTTTTTGGGTTAATGTCTGAATCCTCAGATCTATTCCATTGATCCACAGGTCTGTTTTTATGCCAGTACCAGGCTGTTTTTATTACTGGAGTTCTATAGTATAATTTGAAGTCAGGGATGGTGATAACTTCTGAAGTTCTTTTGTTGAGTAAAATAGTTTTGGCAATCCAGGCTTTCCTGTTTTTCCAAGTGAAATTGAGTATTGTTCTTCCAAGGTCCAAAAAATATTCTGTTGGCATTTTGATGGGCAGTGCATTGAATCTGTAGATTGCCTTTGGTAGAATTGCCATTTTTATTATGTTGATCCTAACTATCCAGGAACATGAGAGAGCTTTCAATTTTCTGATTTCCTTTTCAATTTCTTACTTCAGTGATTTAAAGTTTTTGTCAAATAGGTCTGTTACTTCTTTGGTTATAGTTAGTCCAAGGTATTTAATACTATTTGCAGCTATTATGAAGGGTAATGTTCCTCTTATTTATTTTTCATCTCTTCTATCTTTATTGTATAGAAGGGCTACTGATTTCTTTGAGTTAATCTTGTATCCTGCTACATTGCTGAAGGTGTTTATCAGCTGTGGCAGTTCCTTGGAAGAATTTTGTAGGTCACTTATGCATACAATCATATCATCTGCAAATAGAGATAGCTTCACTTCTTCTTTTCCAATTTGTATCCCCTTAATCTCTTTTCTTTCCCTTATTGCTTTAGTTAAAACTTCGAGAAGTATATTGAATAGATAAGGGTAGAGAGAGGACATCCTTGTCTAGTTCCTGATTTTAGTGGGATTGCTTTGAGTTTTTCTCCATTAAGTATGATACTGGTTGTTGGCTTCTTGTAAATCGCCTTTATTATATTTAGGTATTCTCCCTGTGTTCCTGACCTCTCCAGGGCCTTAATCATAAAGGAGTGTTGGATTTTGTCAAAGGTTTTTTCAGCATCTAAGTATATTATCATGTGGTTTTGTTCCTTAAGTTTGTTTATATGATGGATAACATTTACAGTTTTTCATAAGTTAAACCAGCACTGCATTTCTGAGATGAAGCCTACTTGGTCGTGGTGGATGATATTTTTTTATACATTGTTGTATACAGTTTTCTAAAATTTTGTTGAGAAATTTCGCATCAATATTTATGAGGGAAATTGGTCTGAAATTCTCTTTCTTTGTTGTGACTTTGAGTGGCTTGGGTAATAGTGTAATTGTGGCTTCATAAAAGAATTGACAATATTCCTTCGGTTTCTACTGTGTGAAATAGTTTGAGGAGTAAAGGTAGCAATTCTTCTTTGAATGTCTGGTAGAATTTGGCACTGAAACCATCTGAACCTGAAATTTTGTTTTTGCGGAGGCTTTTAATGACAGCTTCAATTTCCTTAAGGGTTATAGGCCTGTTTAGGTAATTAATCTGATCTTCTTTTAATTTTGGTAGATGTTACCTGTCCAGAAAGCTGTCCATTTATTCTAGGTTTTCCATTTTTGTGGAATACAGATTTTCAAAATGTAATCTGATAATTTTCTGTATTTCCTGGGGGTCTGTTTTTATATCCCCCTTTTCATTTCTGATTTTGTTGATTTGAACACTCTCTCTCTCTGTTTTTTGATTAGTTTGGTTAAGAGCTTATCTATCTTGTTAACTTTCTCAAAGAACCCGCTCTTACTTTCATTGATTCTTTGTATTGTTCCTTTTGTTTCAATTGTATTGATTTCAGCTCTAAGTTTAATTATTTCCTGCCATCAACTCATTCTAGGTGATTTAGCTTCTAATTGTTCTAAGGCTTTCAGCTGAGCTGTTAGGTCTCTAGTGTTGGATTTCTCTGCGTTTTTATGTAGGCATCTAGCGCTATGAATTTTCCTCTTAAGACTGCTTTCATTGTGTCCCACAAGTTTGGATATGTTGTGGATTCATTATCATTAAATTCTAGGATGTCTGATTTCTTTCTTAATTTCTTCTTTGACCCAGAGATGGTTCAGCTGAGTGATGTTTAGTTTCCATGAGTTGGTAGGCTTTCTTGATTTTTAATGTTGTTGAACTCTAACTTTAGGCTCTGGTGGTCTGATATGTTACAATGGATTATTTTCATTTTTTGTATCTGTTGATATTTGCTTTATGACCAATTATGTGGTCAATTTTGGAGAAAGTTCCATGAGGAGATGATAAATATGTATATTCCTTTGCATTTGGGTGGAAGCTTCTGTAGATATCTATTAAATCCATTTGCATCATAACCTCTTTTAGACTCCTTATTTCTCTCGTGAGTGTCTGTCTGATTGACCTATCCAGGGTTGAAAGTGGGGCATTGAAGTCTCCCACTATTAGGGTACTTTAGCAGTGTTTCTTTTACATAAGTGGGTGCCCTTATATTAGGGGCATAAATAATCCGGATTGAAACCTCTTCCTGACCAACTTTCCCTGTGATGAATAAGTAATGACCATTTGGTCCCTTTTAATTGCTTTTAGCTTAAAGTCTACTTTGTTAGATATTAGGATTGCAACACCCGCTTGTTTCTTAGGACCATTTGACTGGAAAATCTTTTCCCATCCCTTTACTCTAAGCCTGTGTCTGTCTTTGCAGTTGAAGTGTGTTTCCTCTAGGCAACAGAAGGATGGCTTCTGTTGATGTATCCATCTTTTTAGTTTGTGACGTTTTATAGGACAGTTGAGTCCATTTATATTAAGGGAAATTAGTGACCATAGATTGATATTTCCTGCCATTTTTGGTTTTAACTTGTTTGTATTTCCTTTCTCTGAAGTTTTCTTCTGTAGAATTATTGATTGTTTGTGGTTTCTTGGGTGTATCTGGGATCCTTAGGTTGGAGTTTTCCCTCTAATACTCTCTGTAGCTCTGGATTGGTAGACAGATATTCTTTCACTCTGAGTTTGTCATGAAATATCTTGTTTACTCCATCTATGGTGAGTGATAATTTTGCAGGGTATAGTATTCTAGTTTGCAGCCATGCTCTTTTATTGTCTGCATAACTTCTGACCAAGCCCTTTTAGCTTTCATCATTTCCATTGAACAGTCAGGTGTTATTCTGATGGTTCTGCCTTTATATGAAAGTTGGACCTTCTCTTTTGCAGAACTTAAAATTTTTTCTTTATTCTGTATGTTTTGTGGCTTGATTATAATGTGGTATCCTGACGTTTTTGGGGGGTCATATCTATTTTCTGTTTTGTAAGCTTCTTGTATCTTTATAGGCATTTCCTTTTTCAGGTTAGGGAAGTTTTCTTCTATGATTTTATTGAAAACATGATCTGTGCCTTTGAGCTAGTATTCTTCTCCTTCCTCTGTTCCTATTCTCAAGTTAGGTCTTTTCATGGTTTCCCAGATTTCTTGAACATTTTGAGTTATGGCTTTTTTGGTTTTAGTATTTTCTTTGACTGATATATCTATATGAGCTACTGAGTCTTCCACTTCTATCTTTCATCTCTTGAACTCTGTTTGTCATGCTTGTATCTGTGGTTCCAGCTTTTTTTCTTCAGGTTTTCTCATTCCATCTTTGCCTCATTTTGTGCCTTTTTTATTGCTTCTATTTCAGCTTTTAGTTCCTGGCATGTTGCTTTAATATTTTGGTTTACTTTTTCTTAGTTTTCTTCATAGATTTGTTCATCTCTTCCAATATTTTGTTTGTATTTTCTTCTATTTCTTTCAGGCAATTTTTCATATCTTTTTTGAGAGTTTCAATGATTGTCATAAAGATATTTTTGGTGTTGCTTCCTTCTGTTTCCTCTTCATTTCTCAGTTCAGATTTTGTAGTTGTAGGGTCGCCTCTTTCTTCTGGAGTTACCTTGTTGTTCTTTAAATTATTATGTAAATTTTTGCACTGGTGTCTGCCCATTGCTTCAGTGGTTCATGATTAGGTGGCTCCTGGTCAGTTTTGGTACTTGGGTTTGTGTGTCACCTGTCACCTCTGAACAAAAGGTTTGCTCAATCTTTACCTCTGCTCTGGGCAGCGGACTGAATTTCAAGTCTTCAATTCTTCTCTGTTTGAGCAGTTTGAGGCAGAGTGGCTGTGCAAATTCCTTCTGTAGCACCTGGGGGGGGGGAACTTGGCAGTCAGAGTTTATCTCTGTCTGTTACAGAGTGCATGGGGACATGCTCTACAGACAGCACCTGTTCCTGGAACCTCAGGAGATATCACCATCCCTGACTTCAAGTTATACTATAGAGCTACAGTAATAAAAACAGCCTGATACTGCCATAAAAGCAGACTTGTGGATCAAAAGAATTGAATTGAGGAATAGGGCATTAACCCAAAAACCTATGAACACCTGATCTTTGACAAAGAGGCCCAAAACATTCAACAGAAAAAAGATAGTATATTTTACAAGTGGTGTTGGCATAGCTAGATGGCAGTGTGTAGAAAACTGTAAATAGATCCAAGCCTGTCTCCCTGCACAAAACTCAAATCCAAGTGGATCAAAGTCCTCAACATAAACCGAGACACTTTAAACTTGATAGAAAAGAAAGTGGGAAATATACTTCTATGAATTGGCACAGGCGACCACTTTCTAAATATAACATCAGTGGCACAGACACTAAGATCAAAAATCAATATGTGCGACCTCCTAAAGCTAAGAAGCTTCTTTAAAGCCAAGGACACTGTTAATAGGACAAAACGACAGCCTACAGAATGAGAAAAGATTTTCACCAACCCTACAAGTGATAGAGGACTGATCCCTAACATATAAAAAGAACACAAAAATCTAGAGCTCAAAACCTTGAATAACTCAATCAAAAAATGAGGTTCAGATCTAAAAAGGGAATTTTCAGCAGAGGAATTGGGAATGGTTGAAAGGCACCTGAAAAAGTGCTCATCATCTTTAGCCATCAGAGAAATGCAAATCAAAATAACTTTGAGATATCACCTGACATCTGATAGATTGGCTAAGATTAAAGACACAGAGGACAGCCTATGCTGGAGAGGATGCAGAGTAAGGAGAACATTCCTCCATTGTTGGTGGGAGTGTAAGCTTGTTCAGCCACTTTGGGATGCAGTATGGCGGTTTCTCAGAAAATTGAGAATCAATCTCCCCAAGGACCCAGCAATACCACTTCTGGGTGTATACCCTAAAGATGCACTCACGCTCCAAAGGCATTAGCTCAACTATGTTCACAGCAGCGTTATTTGTAATAGCAAGATCCTGGAAACAACCTAGATGTCCCTCAACTGAAGAATAGATTAACAAACTGTGGTACATCTACAGAATGGAGTACTACTACTCAGCAGTAAGAAATAATGATATTCTAAAATTTGCAGGCAAATGGATGGATTTGGAGAATATCCTCCTGAGCAAGGTGTCCCAAACCCAGAAAGAAAAGCAGTGGATGTAGTCACTCATTAGTGGACTCTAAACAATAAAGCAAAAAGCAAAGCATGACTAAACTGCAGACAACAAACCTGAACATTTTGGAATCTGAAACACCTTGGACTGGCACCTTGGATGCCACTCCCTCTACAGGAACATCTGACTATGTCTTGATGTTGGGGTGAGGAAAGTGAATCTGCCAGGAGTGGATGCTGAACTAAGCCATTGTGGGACCTTGGTACCTCCTGCCCTTGCTGGCAAGGAGATGGGGAGATGTGGAAAAGAATGACTGGTGGGTGTGGGAGAGGTAAGGGACCATGATCAAGGATATACACGGACAGAAAATATGACCTTATTCATAACAAATAAATAAATAATTAAATAGATAGATAAGTAAATAAATATATAATAAAATAATGCAAGTTTATTACAAAAATGAAAACATAAAAAAGTATTTATACTTAGCCAAGGTGTCATGTACCTGTAATAACAGGTCTGTGGAGGCTGAAGCCCAAGGGTTACCACAAATTTGAGACCACTGTGGGCTACACAGTGAGTTAAATGGCAGTCTAGATTATCTTATAAGCCTCAGAATAAATAAATGAATGAATACATAAATAAGTAAATACATTCATTTCCTTGGATATATTCAATTTCTCAGATATGATGCTATATAAAAGTAATAAAGAAAAGGAAGGTCAGATAGATTTCAAGTTAAAAATTATAAACTTTCTTTCCATTTAAGAACATCATGTAGTAAATAAAAAAGACAAAAACAGTTTCAAAAACATTACTGAAAAAAATAACTCAAAGAATGTGAGAAAATACTTATAAATCATATTTCTGTGAAGCGACTTGTTTCTAGAACATACCAGGAACTATTACAACCCAGGAATAAGATTCTACTACCCCTAGTTTTTTTTTTTTTTTTTTTTTTTAAAAAACACAAGAATAAATATTTGTTTTTGTTCTGATAAAAAACAAAAACAAAAAAACAAAAAAAAACCCACTGAATTGCAACATTGTTTTTATTTGCATTTCTCTGATGGCTAATGATGATGAGCATTTTTTCAAGTATCTTTCAGCCATTTGTAATTATTCTGCTGAGAATTCCCTTTTCAGTTCTCAACTCCATTTTTTAATTGCGTTATTCAGGGTTTGGGCTCTAGTTTCTTGTGTTCTCTATATATTTATAGTTAAGTACTCTGTCACTTGTAGGGTTAGTGAAAACCTTTACCATTCTGTAGGCTGTTGGTTTGTTTTAATGACTGTGTTCTTTGCGTTTCAGAAACTTCTCAGTTTCAGGAGATCCCACACCTATCAGAATGACTAAGATTAAAAACACAGGTGACAGCCAATGATGGAGAGGATGCAGAGCAAGGGGAACACTCTTGTGTAAATTTGTCCAGCTAATCTGGAATGCAGTATGGAGGTTTCTCAGAAAACTGGGAATCACTCTCCCCAAGGATCCAGCAATACCACTACTGGGCATATACCCTAAAGATGCATATTCATACTAAAAAGGCATTAGCTCAACTTTGTTCATAGCAGCATTATTTGTAATAGCAAGAACCTGTAAACAGTCTAGACGCCCCTCAACTGAAGAATGGTTTAACAAACTTTGGTACATCTACACAATGCAGTACTATTCAGCAGTAAGTAAAAATGATACACTAAAATTCGCAGGCAGATGGCTGGATTTGGAGAATATTCTCCAGAGCAAGGTCTCACAAACCCAGGATAAGCAGGGGCTGGACTCACTCAGTGGATTTTAAGCAAAAATATTCTTTTTATTTAGGGAAAGATGATGACTGAATAAACACAAATAAATAAGAAACACATGAAAAAATAAAAAAAAACAATGAATTGCACTCTTGTTTTAGTGTCTGTAGATATTAGCACTTGAAAATACTGCAGTTTGCAGTTAGAAATCTAGCTTTGAATGACCGAAAAGGAGTGTTAAAAAATAGTTTGGACCCTTCTGAAAGCATAATTTAAAATGCAAAAGCAGATTAGTGAATTTAAAAGGAGTTGTATTTTTTCTTATATTTGAGATTTTAAAATAATTTGAATATTTCTTCCTGGTCTTTCCTCCTTTCTATTCTTCCAATATCCCCTTCTCTATTCTCTTTCAAGTTCATAGCTTCTTTTCTTACTAGTTATTATATGCATATATGTTCACAGACACACACATCATATATATTCCTAAGTACAAACTTCAGTCCAGACAATTTTGTTTTCTTTTAAGAAAAGAGAAAGACATAGAAAGAGTGCATATTGAATTCCCAATTGCTTAAGAAACTAGTACTCTAGTACTGATGTGAAATACAGATATAAATGTCCATCCAGCAGAAAGCAATTCTTTGGTTTTATAAGATTGGTACTTAGACACATGTGGCAGAAATATGTGTTATTCTTTATGACAGAATTAGTTTCCCATTAAATAAAGATTATAAAACTGATTTCATACTTTAAATCCAAAGAAGCTTTATGTTGCACAAATTTTGGTTGTATTAATACAAACTCAGAGCCAGATATCGAGAAAAGGTTGAAATATAAAAAAGAGGAAACCCCACAGTCAAATCTCACCCAGCTATCTTCCAGCTTCCTTAGCCTCAGTCTTCATCGTTTCTACTTCCTGAAACTGTTTTTCAATGTCTGCCTTATATACCTTTGTCTAGTTGTTTCACATCTAGGTTAAGATTAAAGGTGTGGGATACTATTTGGTAGTTTGCCTTGAACTCACAGAAACACAGAAACACTAGAGTTATGTGATTAATGGCATAGCACCACCACAGCCTGCCTGGTAGCCTGAAACTCCCTCTGTAAACCAAGCTGACATCAAACTCATATCTGCTGGGACTAAAGGCATAGGTAACCACTCCTGATCTTTCCTGTGCTGGAATTAAAGGAATTACCACTCTCTGATACTTCCTGGATAGGTCTCTGATATTCCAAACTTGTTTTGTTAAATATAAAACATATCATCACAGCTTTATGCTTTGATCTTGTTTTCATTTTGATTTTATAAAGGCAAAACTCATGATGATTCACAGGTAAAAACAGAAGCAGGAGTAAAGAAACTCATGAGATAAAGTTAAAGGCAATTCTTTACCATTCTTGATCTTGTGTATACCAAAGCTTGTTTGTGCACATGTGTGAATCACATATTGGTAGATGATTATTTTTGAATATGTATCTTGTAGTTTAAATTTAATTGGCCCCACATAAGCTTATATAGAATAGCATTATTATTAGGTATAGTTTTATTGAATTAGGTGTATTCTTCTTGGAGAAAATGTGTCACAGTGGGGTAGGCTTTGAAGTCTCTTTTGCTCAAATTTCTATCAGTGTGTCCTTCAGCCAATTTTCCATTGCCTACAAAATACAGGACTCTCAGCTACTTTTCAAGCACCATGTCTGATGGGAGCTGTCAGGCTACCCACCACATAATATAGTAAAACTCCATAAGTGTAAGCAAAGCCACCAGAATTAACTGTTTTCATTTATGAGCTGGCATAATCATAGTATCTCTTCAAAGAAATAGAAACTCTAACAAAGACATGTATACAGTGGGAATTTGATGATTTCAAATCTGTAGTAACTGATCATTTTCTCCATTTATTATCCCTTCTTATGTCCCTTTCACTACATTAATACATCTTCCCAACAAGCTCTCACCTGCTATCAAGTGTGCTCCATTCATGTGAACCACGGAATATGTTAACAATAGTTTGCTTGTATGCAAGGAGTGAATAAGAAGCTGGTATTTGTGAACATGGATAACTTATCAATGGATATACAGGACAAAATAGCATCTTGTCTTGCAGAAATGACAATTTCAATACTGAAGGAGTGGGTCTCATTAGCACCTACTCTAGCTGTGATGAACTAATCACAGCATTGCTTTGTGTATAGGCAGAGTGGCTGGGTGTTCATAGCTCTAACGGTTGTGCCTGGTCCAGAAGTCAACATTGCCCACCATTGCTTTCCATCTTCCTGCTACCATATTTTTCCATATCCTTTCAAATAATGTTCTCTAATCTATAAAAGGGACAAAATGATGCCCCATTCAGAACTGTGCACTGAATAGTTACTTACTGTCAGCACACAGATTAGTTTTAAATATTACTGTTAGTTCAACTGCCATATTTTTTTTACTGAATGTTAAAATTTATGAATGTAGTCAAAATGATTTGATTTGCTATCTGAGATACAATGCCTAAGGGAACTAAATAATTAAGAATGCACAATCAATTTACTTAAAGTTAGGTCTTAATGAGACTCTCAGATGAATATTTCTTTTAAAGACATTTTAATAAATGAAACCAGTCAGAAGGTAGTAACATTTCAAGTCAATCAATAGAGCTTTTTTAGCATTAAATCATTTTTGAAAGACTGAGTCTCATGACACTCATAACACTACATATGAGTTGTTGCAATAAAGTTTTATACAAGTACCCAGATTTTCATGTAGGGCCTATATAACAGTCTGAAAGATAGTAAGAGTCCTCAGAGAGCAAACATTCTGAGCAATTTTAGTTAAAGAGAGACTCTAACCTTTCAGATGTTTATTAGATGGATTTGGTACTGTATGGAATTCAGCAGTAAAACAAAAAGCATATGAAAAGGAAGTAGAATTCATAGCGTATTTTCTTCTCTTTAATCTTTTGTACTCTTTTGAATTAAAAGTAATTTCAAAGATTTAATACCCAGTGTGATATATCAATAAAATTCAGTCTCAGAAACACAAGTCCAAGAAAAAAAATGATATATTCTTTTTGAAAATATTCCTTATATTTATATAAAATTTTGTGCTTGCAAATTTCTTTATTTTTTGAGTGCTAACAGAAAAAGTTGTTATTTGTTGTTTTTAGTTTTGAATTAAGTCTCATTTTTTTTATCCATGTATCCCCCTGTTCAAACTCCCTTCCATTTCCCGACCCCTCCCAATTACTCTCTCTTATCTCCTTCTCCTTAAATCCTAACCAGGAAATGCAAGAGGTCCCAAGTAGGCTTAGTTCAGCATCCACTCCATGCAAGTCTAATTTTCTTATCCCAGATTCAAGACTGAGTCAGGTGTTCCTCTGGAGTGAGCGGGCTCCATGGTGTCAGTCAAAGGTGCTTCAGATCCCAAGCTGTTCAGTGGTTGTGGTTTGAAGCTTAGGTGTGCTTTTCTTTTGTTTAAAGTCCATTAATGAGTGAATACATCCTCTGCTTCTCTGTTTGTGATATCATGCTCAGGAGGATATTCTCCAAATCCATCTATTTGCTTATAAATTTTAGGATAACATCTTTCCTTACTGCTGAGTAGTACTCCATTGTGTAGATGTACCATTGTGTTAATCCATTTATCAGTATAGGGGCATCTAAATTGTTTCCAGGTTCTTGTTATTATGGATATTGCTGCTATGAACATAGTTGAGCTAATGCTTTTAGGGTGCAAATGTGCATCTTTAGGATATATGCTCAATAGAGGTACTGCTTGATCCTTTGGTCAGGTTGTGCTTTGTGTTTCTGAAATCTGAACCCCATTTTTTAAATTGGGTTATTGAGGACTTTGGGTACTAGTTGCTTGAGTTCTCTATATATTTGAGAGATCAGTCCCCTGTGACTTGTAGGGTTGGTGAAAATATTTTCCTATTCTGTGGGCTGTCATTTTAACTCATGGACTGTGTCCTTGGCTTTACAGAAGCTTCTAAGTTTCAGGAGGTCCCACTAATTGATTGTTGTCCTTAGTGGTTTTTTTGGTACAGTTATTATACTTAGAAAGTGGTCACCTGTGCCAATGCATTGAAGGGTATTTCTCACTTTTTTTCTATCAAATTCATTGTAGCTGGATTGTATGGAGGTATTGGATTTGAGTTTTTTGTAGGGTGATAGGTTTGGATCTGCTTGCCTTTATCTACACATTACCATCCATTTATGCCAACACAATTTGTTAAAGATACTATCTTTTATTCCATTGAATATTTTGGGCCTCTTTGTCAAAGATCAAGTGTTCATAGGTGTGTGAGTTAATGTCAGAGTCTTCAATTCAATTCCATTGATCAACAAGTCTGTATTTATGCCTTTACCAGGCTGTTTTTATTTCTGTAGCACTATAGAATAAATTGAAGTCAGGGATGGAGATGTCTCCTGAGGTTATTTGGTTGAGCAAAATTGATTTCTGGATCCTGAATTTTCTATTATTCCAAATGAACTTGAGTATTGTTCTTTCATGGTCTGTAAATTATTGTGTAGGAATTTTGATGGGAATTGGATTGAATCTGTACATTACTTGTGGTGGGATTACCATAATTACTATGTTGATCCTACCTCTCCAGGTACATGTGAGCTCTTTTCATTTATTGATATGCTTTTCATTTCTTTCTTCAGTGATTTAAAGTTTTTATCAAATAGATCTGTTGCTTCTTTGGTTTTAGTTATATCAAGGTACTTAATGTTATTTGCAGCTATTATAAAGGGTAATATTTCTCTTATTTTTTTCACCTCTTTTATCTTTAGTGTATAAGAGGGCTACTAATTTGTTTGAATTAATCTTGTATCCTTCCACTTTGCTGAATATGATTATGAGCTGTAGATAGATTTTTTGCGTCACTTATATATACAATCATATGATCAGCAAATAAAGATAGTTGTACTACTTTTTAAAAAAAATTTGTATCCTCTTAATTTCCTTTCTTTCCCTTATTGCTTTAGCTAAAACTTCAAGAACTATATTGAATAGATAAGAAGAGAGGGGACAGTCTTGTATATTTCCTGATTTTAGTGAGATTGCTGTTGGCCTGTTGTAAATTGCTTTCATTATATTTATATATTTTCCCTGTTCTTGATATCTCCAAAATTTTTATCACAAAAGAGTGTTTGATTTTGTCAAAGACTTTTTCAATGTCTAAAATGAGAAATGACATTTGCAATTTTTTGTATGTTGAACCATTCCTTCATTTTTCGGATGAAGCCTACTTGACCTTGGTGTCTGATGTTTTTTATGTTGTTGTATTCTGTTTGAGAGAATTTGGGGGGGGATATTTGGATAAATATTCATGAGAGAAATTGTGTACAATTCTTTTTCTTTGTTGTATCTTTGAGTAGCTTGGGTATTAGGGTTATCGCATCATCATACAAAGAGTTTGGCAATATTCCTTCTGTTTCTACTGTATAAAACAATTGAAGGAGTATTGGTATTAATTCTTATTTGAATGTCTGGTAAAATTCTGCACTGAAACCATCTGTACCTGGGCATTTTTTATTTGGAAGCCTTTAATGATAGCTTTCATAGTTTGCAGTTATAGATATGTTTAGTTCTTTAATCTGATTTTGATTTAATTTTGGCAAATGGTACCTGTTCAAATAGCTGTACATTTTTTCTTGGTTTTCCATTTTGGTGGAGTGTAGCTTTTCAAAGAATGACCTGACAATTCTCAAGATTTCCAGGAGGTCTGTTGTTATGTCTCCCTTTTTTATTTGGATTCTCTCTCTCTCTCTCTCTCTCTCTCTCTCTCTCTCTCTCTCTCTGTTTTTTGGTTAGTTTGAATAAGGGTTTATTTATCTTGTTGACTTTCTCAAAGAATCAACTCTTTGATTCATTGATTCTTTGTATTCTTCTTTTTGTTCCAATTATATTGATTTTAGGTCTAATTTTAATTATTTCTTGCTGTCTACTCCTTCTAGGTGAGTTTGCTTCTAATTGTTCTAAGACTTTAAGCTATAGTTAGTTCTCTAGTGTGAGATTTTTCTAGGTTTTCTATATTTGCATTTAGTGCTATGAATTTTCTTCTTAAGACTGTTTTCTTTGTGTCCAATGAGTTTGGGTATGTTGTGGCTTTATTTTCATTAAATTCTAGAAAGTATTTGATTTTTTTCTTAATTTCCTCCTTAAACCAGAGGTGGTTCAGTTGAGAGATGTTTAGTTTCCATGAGTTGAGAGGCTTTCTGTGATTTTTGATGCTGTTGAAATCTAACATTAGACCATGGTGGTTTGATATGATGCAAGGAATTACTTTCATTTTTCTATATCTATTACTATTTACTTTATTACCAATTATGTGGCCAATTTTAGAGAAAGTTCCACATGCTGCTGAGAAATATGTATATTCTTTTTTGCTTGATTGAAAGCTTCTTTAAGTATCTATTAAGTCATTTGCATCATAACATCTCTTAGATACCTTATTTCTGTGTTGACCTATCCAATGGTGATAGTGGGGTATTGAATTCTCCCACTATTAGAGTGTGAGAACTGATGTGAAGTTTGAGCTGTAATTGTGATTCTTTTACATAAGTTGATGCTATATTAGCAGCATAAATATTCAGAACTGATATCTCATCTTGATTGAGACTGATATTAAGGAATATTAAAGAACCATGATTGTTATTCCCTGTTATTTTTGGTGGTAGCTTTTATGTATTTCCTTTCTTTAGGCTTTTTTTTTTTCCTGTGGGATTAGGGATTGTTTTTGCTTTCATGGGTATAACTGGGATCTGTAGATTGGAGTTTTCACTCCTAAAGCGCTGGATTTGTGGATGGTTATTGTTTAAATCTGATTTTTTCATGAATTATCTTGTTTACTCCATCTATGGTGATTGATAGTTTTGCTGGGTATAGTAGTCATGGCTGACAGCCATGCATTTTTAGTGTGTGTATAACTTCTGACCAGAACCTTCTTGTTCTCATTGTTTCCATTAAATAATCCGGTATTATTCTGATAGGTCTGCCTTTATAGTTAAGTTGAACCTTTTCTTTTGCAGGTCTTAAAATTTATTCTTTGTTCTGAATGTTTTATGTATTGATTATTATATGCCAAGCAGATATTTTTGGTGGGTCTAATCTATTTGATGTCCTGTATGCTTCTTGTGTAAAGAAGTCATTTCTTCCTTTAGGTTCAGAAAATTCTCTTTGATGATTTTATTTAATACATTATCTGTGCTTTTTAAGCTGTCATTCTTTTCCTTTTTATATTCCTTTTATTCTCAGGTTAGAAATATTCCTAGTGTCCCAAATTTTTTGAACATTTTTTTTGTTATGTCTTTTTTGGTTTTAGTGTTTTCTTTGACTGAAGTATGTATTTCTGATATTGAGTCTTCCAATTCAGACATTCTCTCTTCCACCTCTTGGATTCTGTTTATGCTTGTATCTGTAGTTCCAGCTTTTTCCTTCAGATTTTTTCTTTTTACCTTTGCCTCACCTTGTGCCTTGTTTTATTGCTTCTATTTCAATTTTTACTTCCTGGAATGTTTCTTTTTTTGTGGTTTTTTTGTCTTGGTTTTCTTTCAAGATATTGTTCATCCCTTTTAATTTCTTTGTTTGTATTTTTCCTATTTCCTTAAGGGAACTTTATATCCTCTTTTAAGGCTTCTATAACCTTCAATAAAGTTTTTTTTGTTGTTTTTTTTCTGTTTACTCTTTATTGCTCTGTTCAGGTCTTGATGCTATAGAACCACCAGTTTCTTCTGGTGTTGCCCTGTTGTTTTTTATATTGTTATAGTTATTATTGCACTTGTATCTGCTCACTGCGTCTGTGGTTCACTCTTAGTCAGTTCTATGTCAGTTGTGTCTAGAGGGTTTGTGTGTCTCCTATCTGCTCTGAACATGGGGCCTACACAATCTCTGACTCAGCTCTGGACACAGGTCTGTGTTTCAAAGGCCTCAGATTGTATACAATGATGCAGTTTACCCTGGAAGTGGGTCTTCCCTTTGAGAGGTCCCTTCTGTTAAGGATCTCTGAGGAAGGTCCCTCCCAGGTTTAGTCTAGGGCCTGTGCTAGTGAGAGTAAAATGTCAGAACCTTGGTTTGGCCCTAGTCTGTAGAGGGATTCTCCAGATGGGTGGCCCAGGAGCTAAAATCTGCCCACCTCTAATTCAACACTGGACATGGGGATATGTTTGCAAATTTCTTAATGAATAAAGAAGCCAACCAATCAAAGAAAGCAGAGAAGTAAATTATTCCTTGTGAGTTTAATCTTTTCCCTGATCTGGAGACACTATTTTATTAAATTCACTATAGTTCAGAACAGAATAGCTGATATAACAAGGGAGTGGTAGACATTTTTTTAGTAAGCATTTGGAATGGTCTGAATGTTCCTATCACTAGAATATTCTCATATCTTCTAGTATTTTGGTATTCATGTGTACCATCACTGTGCAGTTATTTGGTAAAAAGTTTTGCATTGTCATATGATTATTACCTTTATAGAATTTCTGTGAAAATTCTAAACCATTCATCAATCTCACTATTAAAAGGCACTATTTTCAGTAAAGAGGTCAGAGGAAAGCATATCTGACAAAAGCCATTGTGAATTCTGGACAGTAGTCACATCTAATACATGTGACAGCTTCTTTTTGTCTTGATGGTGACAGGGAACGGATACTCAGCAAATATTGTGAGGCAACATAGGTAGTCTACAGAGCCAGGAGGCATAATTTGCTTACTTCTTTTCTCTATTCCATTGTGTGAACTTTTCTGATTTAAACTACATCAACGCCGCTGTTCATGGTCCTCAAGGAATTAATACCAGTTATATCTTTTAATTAACTTAACATCCAAGTTGAAAATTTAGGGTTAGGTGTTCACACCTCCAACACAAAGATTAACAAGCATGTGACAAATGCTAACATTCCTTGGTTATTAAATTGATGTTTATATCTTAACTCTTTCATCATGGAAATCTGTAAAGTTCTAAGCTATGGTCCATGTGGTTTCCTAAGCCAACAGAAGACATCATAGATAAAGAACTGGGGATAGAATGAGTTTTCTATCGAAGATTCTAAAAATCATCCAATTACCCTGAGCCAAATTCTTTACCCATGAAATGGTATGAGAGTTGAATAAACATGTTTTGATTTTGAAAAAAGAAAGCACTGACTTCATTCTTACCGAGTGCTTCTATACTCAATAACAGTGTTCAACACTCTGTCAAGTGTGAGAAATAAGTTTATAGCAGACTCTAAATACTCCGTTTTATTAATTTTTAGGTTTGTCTTCCTGAAAGATGAAAAATACGTTTGCACTGTGTACAGATTAGCTTTGCTTGAATTGTTTGTTTTGAAAGCAGTATAAAATTGAGACAGCATTCTTACTGGCTCTACATAGAAACTTAATGTAGTCATTGCTATTGAAATGTGTAAGGATTCTTTAGATATTCATATACAATCATATTGTAAGTCTATTAATTTTAGCAAGAAAAGTTCTATTCTTCTCAGATAGCTCAAATATTAAAACAAATTAATTAAGCAAAACCCAATAAAATATCAGAGAGAACTAAAAAACACAGTTCCAAGAGCAGCAGAAACCTATACAACACAGAGGCTGACAGGGAGAATTGCTTGAAAATCTGTTTTTCAAGTTAACAGTATACATGGAAAAATTCTTTTAAAAACACAAACTGCAAGAAAGCTGCATAAAATCTCATGGTAGTCTTGTGCAGGGTGACAGGCTCGGATCTAATTGCATTTTTCTACACACTTCCTTCCAGTTATGCCAACACCATTTGTTAAATAAACTATCTTTTTTCCATTGAATGTTTTGGGCCTCTTTGTCAAAGATCAGGTGTTCATAGGTTTTTGGGTTAATGTCTGGATCCTCAATTCTATTCCATTGGTCCACAAGTCTGTTTTT
>PVIH01019772.1:0-34396 GCA_004025045.1 Sigmodon hispidus
GTGTGTGTGTGTGTGTGTGTGTGTGTTCGTTCTTCTCTTACGTTTTGTGACTAGGTCTCTCACTAAGCATGGAGCTCATTGGCTAGACTGGCTCATTAGATATCTCCAGAGATATAGCGTTCTCATTTTCACTTCCCCAAGCCACCCTCAGTAGCAGGGTTAGGTCTTCCTCATTTTGTGCAGCAGATATCTTACCAATCAAGCCATTTCTCAGCCCACTTTTTAATAGTCCTCATAATATTCATGTAATTGCTAATATTGGACTTAATAAAGATAATTTAGATTATCTCTCTCCTTCATTGGGTTTTATCTAATTGTAAAGTCTTGATCACTTTTTAAAAAAACTTGATTTTACATATTTTTCATATTATCTTGATTTCAATTAAGTAGTCCTACTCTAATTTTTTTAAATTATTTTTAGTGCTGTAAGCTTTAATGCCTAAGTTTCAAGCTTAGCTTACTGACATTTAATCTTTCTGCTGTCCTACTACATGTGTTTTATTCTATAAATTTCCCTGAAACTCTACTTCGCTGTATCTTATACATTTTGATAAGTGTGCTTTCATTACCATTTAATTAAAATCTTTTATGTGATCTTAAGACTTCCTCATTGACTCATCTGTAATAATGAGTAGGTACTTTAATTTTCAAATATATTGTGATTTTAAAGTGGCTTTTGTTGTTTCTTTCTATTCTAAAATCTGTGACCAGAGAACATAGTTTGAATAATTTTAAATTATTTTGAACATATTAGAATACATTTTGTAGTCCAGAATGTGTTCTACCTTGTTGAATGGCAAAAGTAAACTTGCAAAGAATGTATATTCTTCTGTGTTTTTAGAATTCTATTATAGTCAGTGAGATAAAATTGATTGATGTGGTAGTTCATATCAAATTTGTGCTAATTGATTCTTTGCCTGCTTGACCTTATCATGTGCAGACAGAGCAATTAGGTCCTTCAAATGTACTACTAATTGTTCTATTTTTTCCTTAATTAGTTTTGGCCTCATATACTTTAGCATTCTAGTTAGATTCATTTGTTTTCCTGACTTTTCTTGTTAGAGAATTGAGCCCTTTGTTATTGTACTATGCCTTTTTTATCTCTGATAAATTATTTCATTTGGAAATCTACTTTGTCTGAATATTGTTACTTCTTATTTCTTTTAATTAGTGTTTTCTTAGCACATTTTCTCCCTCACTTTCTTCTTAAATTACCAGTTTTAATATTTAAAGTAGACTTCTCATAGGGAGCAGCATGTAATTAGGTCTTGTTTCTTCATATACTCTGAAAATGCCTATATTCAGCAGTTATGGTTGCCCACAGACGACCTGTACAAGATCATGTCAATCAACATTGTAACATGAAGTGTAGAGAAGCTTGTAAGCCTCCTCCTCTAGCTGAAAAACTGTTGGCAATTTATGATTGCCAGGAAAGTGAGAATCAGTTTTCTTGTACATGTAACCTAGTTATCAAATTTATAGGCACAACATACAAACATACAAGAAGATTATTTTAATAGACAATGATGCAGCAGATTGTGATGATTTTTTGTACTCCAACAAGTAAAGCTTGTTCAAAGATCAGAGAACAGAACTAGCCATTAGTTAACCATAAAGCCAGGGTGGCCTTGAACTCCAAATCTTCCTGCTTTAACCTCTCAGTGCTGGGATTAAAGGTGTGTACCATTACTGTCTGGCCTCTATGATTAACTAATGGCTGGCTTTCCCCTCTGATCTTCAGGCAAGCTCTATTTGTTAGAGCACAAACAAAATATCACTACATTTTCCCATTTTGTCAAATTTTTAAAAAGGTTATAACTAATATAAAAAAGTTATACATAAGAAATATAATAACTATATGCAATATATGTCAAGAATCACATAGACAATGTTTAGTTCATTAAAATTTGACAAATTTAGAGAAAATACTTCATTATTTATTTGTTTTGGTACATTCAAAGTTTTGTACCTCATTTACTTTCTGTCCTAAATTGTATTTTCAACCAAAAACTATTTTTGATGTCTCTCAAGCTTATACACTTTTTATCTCTTTAGTGAATTTCTTTTCTGAATTTGTTAACAAGAAAAAGTATACTTATAACTATCTATTCTTCAATTCCATCAGAGATCCAAGAAAAGATAGTACCTGTGAAGCAGAATGTGCAATCAAGTAGCTTCAAAAAAATGTAAGTAATGAAAGAAACCCCTGGCTGCCTGAAAAGTAACCCAAGGTTCTTCTGCAGCATCGGGGTATCCATCTTCAGCCTAGAAGCCAAAAATATCTGATAGACTTTTCTGAAAAACAAGATATTCTTAAAGACCTTCTGGCAGTCCTTTATTTGTGTCCTGCTTTTTCCATTTGTACAGCATATTGTCAGCAGTCAAGGCAAGAACACTTTCTTGCCCAGTGGCTAACTTTGCACAATGAAAGTAAACTCCATATGGAGTTTCTTCAGTGCCCATCATCTTCAAAGTAGATTATAGCTGGCAGGAGCAGACATGTCTCATTGTCATAAACAAAAGATACTATGTTACTAAAGTATCTTAAATGCTATATTTTGTAGATTAAGACAATCTGTCTATAGAAAGTAAAGCTCACAGTGGCCTTGAGCACCTGATATTCCTGTTTCTTTCTCCCAAGTGCTGGGATTAATGGTGTGTGTCACTGCTTGACCTTTACAGGTAACTAGTGTCTGGCTTTGCCCTCTGATTTTCAGATAAGCTTTATTTGTCAGAGCACAAATAATCACCACAGTATGTAGTCCCACATGTATGAGTTTATGGCAGCAGAAATTAGACTGTGTGGATTATTCAAAAGAAGATACAGAGACAGGCTGGACAGATGACTTATTGGCTAAGAGCACTTCATGCTTTCAGTTGCCAGAATCTACACAGTTGCTCACAACATCCGTAAATCTAACTAGTTCTATAGAATCTGATGTCTTCTGACATTTTAGGGCACCAGGCATGCAACACAAATATACACTCAGGAAATATATTCATACAGATAAAATAAATCATTTTTTAAAATTTCAAAACAGTATACAAAGTTTTGATGTTTAGAAGGTTGAGGATAGTTCTGGGAGAAGTTAATAAGAAGAATATGAATGATATATTAAAATACATTGTATGAAAATTTTAGAGAATCAATAAAAATAATTTGAAAGAAAATATTTTTATTGGTGTAGCTAGATTATCCACATTTAATATAGCTACTAATGTATTTTTTAATATTAATTTTTTCCCCTTGCTCCGCATCCTCTCCAACATAGGCTGTCATCTGTGCCTTTTATCTTAGCCAATCTAACAGGTGTTAGGTGGTATCTCAAAGTTGTTTTGATTTGCATTTCTCTGATGGCTAAAGATGATGAGCACTTTTTCAGGTGCCTTTCAGCCATTCATAGTTCCTCTGCTGAGAATTCCCTTTTTAGATCTGTACACCATTTTTTGATTGCATTATTCAAGGTTTTGGGCTCTAGATTCTTGAGCTCTTTATATATCTTAGAGATCAGTCCTCTATCATTCGTAGGGTTGGTGCCCAGGGAGGGGATGGGGAGTTGTGGAGAAGAAAAAAATGACCTGATGTGGCGTGAGTGGGAAGGGACCTTGAATAAGGATATACAGGGATGAAAAAAAAAATTCAGAGGGAAAGCTGAACACAAAGTAAATATATGTGTAGCAATCTTATTTGCATTATCACCCTTGATAATCATGCTTATGATTTTTTATCTTCTTCATAGTTATTGTTAACTTATCAGCATTTTAAATTCATTTTACTGTTTTTTTTGATATATACAAAATAAATAAAGAAGGAAAAAAAGAAACTACATAACTCTAAGGAAAAAAATATTAACTTTTTTGTTGCTATTTTGTAAATAGTGGTGGGACTCCTTTTTTTCTGCTTCAACTGGTTTTAATTATGCATTTTACATGATTTTATTTTTCTCTAAAATCATTAATTATAATTGAAAAAGTTTTTCAATGTTCTTACAATTCTTAACTAATTCTCATTTTATTTTTGTTTTTCCTTCTACTTTTTTGTCTTTCTTTTTTATTATTATTATTATGAACAAAGAAGTAACACTTTATATCCTTGTATATCCTTATTCAAGGTCCCTTCCCCCTCCCACCACATCAGGTCATTCTCTCTTCTCCACAATTCCTCATCCCCTCCCTGGGCAGGCAGCAGGCAGTCCCAAGGTCCCACTGTCCCAATATTGCTTAGTTCAGCCACCACTCCTAGCAGATCCAGTTTTCTCCCCCTTCCCTCAAGTGTGAGTCAGGTGTTCCTCTAAGGGGAGTGGGATCCAAGGAGTCAGTCAAGGGTGATTCTGATCCCAAGCTGTTCAGTGGTTGTGGTTTGCAGCTTGGGCATGCTTTGCTTTTTTTCTTGTTTGTTTGTTTAGAGTCCACTAATGAGTGCACACATTCCCTGCTTATCTTTCTGGGTTTGTGATATCTCACTCAGGAGGATATTCTCCAAATTCATCCATTTGCCTGTGAATTTTAGGATATCATTTTTTCTTACTGCTCATTAGTACTCCATTGTGTAGATGTACCACAGTTTGTTCACCCATTCTTCAGTTGAGGGACATCTAGGTTGTTTCCAGGTTCTTGCTATTACAAATAATGCTGCTATGAACATAGTTGAGCTAATGCCTTTGGAGTATGAATGTGCATCTTTAGGGTATACACGCAGAAGTGGTATTGCTGGGTCCTTGGGGAGATTGATTCTCAATTTTCTGAGAAAACGCCATACTGCATTCCAAAGTGGCTGAACAAGCTTGCACTCCCACCAACAATGGAGGAGTGTTCCCCTTGTTCCGCATCCACCCTAGCAGAGGCTATCATCTGTGTCTTTTATCTTAGCCAATGTGACTGGTGTCAGGTGGTATCTCAAAGATGTTTTGATTTGCATTTCTCTGATGGCTAAAGATGATGAGCACTTTTTAAAGTGCCTATCAGCCATTTGTAATTCTTCTACTAAGAATTCCCTTTTTAGACCTGAACCCCATTTTTTAATTGGGTTATTCAAGGTTTGGGGCTCTAGATTCTACAGTTCTTTATATATCTTAGAGATAAATCCTCTATCACTTTTACAGGGATAGTAAAAATCTTTTCCCATTCTGTAGGCTGTCGTTTTGTCCTATTGACTGTATCCTTCGCTTTACAGAAGCTTCTCAGCTTCAGGAGATCCCACTTATTGATTGTTCATCTTAGTGTCTGTGCCACTGGTGTTATATTTAGGAAGTGGTTACCTGTGACAATTCGTAGAAGTATATTTCCCACTTTCTTTTCTATCAAGTTCAAAGTGACTGGGTTTATGTTGAGGTCTTTGATGCACTTGGATTTGAGTTTTGTGCAGGGTGACAGGCTTGGATATATTTGCATTGTTCTACACACTACCATTCAGCTATGCCAACACCGTTTGTTAAATATACTATCTTTTTTCCATTGAATATTTTGGACCTTTTTGTTGAAGATCTGGTGTTCATAGGTTTTTGAGTTACTGTCTGGATCATCAATTCGATTCCATAGATCACCAGTCTGTTTTTATACCAGTACCAGGCTGGTTTTTTTTTACTGTAGCTCTATAGTATAACTTGAAGTCAGGGATGGTGATGCCTCCTGAGGTTCTTTTGTTGAGTAAAATTTTTTTGACAATCCTGGCTTTCCTGTTCTTCCAAACGAAATTGAGTATTGTTCTTTCAAGTTCCAATAAATATTGTGTTGGGATTTTGATGGGCAGTGAATTGTATCTATAGATCGCTTTTGGTATAATTGTCATTTTTACTATGTTGATCCTACCTATCCAGGAACATGGGAGAGTTTTCCATTTTCTGATATCCTCTTCAATTTCTTTCTTCAGTGATTTAAAATTTTTGTCAACTATATCTGTTACTTCTTTGTTTTTTTTTAATCCAAGGTATTTAATGCTACTTGCAGCTATTATAAAAGATGATGTTTCCCTTATTTTTTTTCAAACTTTCTATCTTTAGTGTATAGGAGGGCTATTTTTTTTAGTTCATCTTGCATCCTGCTACATTGCTGAAGGTGTTTGCCAGCTATAGAAGTTCCCTGGTAGAATTCTGTGGGTCACTTATGTATGCAATCATATCATCTGCAAATAGAGATAGCTTCACTTCTTCTTTTCCATTTGTATCCCCTTAATCTCCTTTGTTCTCTTATTGCTTTAGCTAAAACTTCGAGAACTATATTGAATAGATAAGGGAAGAGAGGACATTCTTGTCTAGTTCCTGACTTTAGTGAGATTGCTTTGAGTTTTTCTCCATTAAGTTTGATGTTGGCTCTCAGATTCTTGTAAGTTGCTTTTATTATATTTAGATATTTTCCCTGTATTCCTGACCTCTCCAGGACTTTTGCCATAAAGGAGATTTCGATTTTGTCAAAGGCTTTTTTAGCATTTAAGGATATGATCATGTGATTTTGTTCCTTTAGTTGTTTATATGATGGAGGATATTTATGGTTTTTCATATGTTGAACCATCCCTGCAATTCTGGGATGAAACCTTCTTGGCCATGTTGGATGATATTTTTCATATATTGTTGTATATGGTTTGCCAAAATTTTGTTGAGAATTTTAGCATCAATATTCATGAGGGAAATTGGTCTGTAATTCTCCTTTGTTGTGTCTTTGAGTGGCTTGGGTATTAGGGTAATTGTGGCCTCATAAAACGAATTTGGCAATATTCCTTCAGATTCTACTGTGTGAAATAGTTGGAGGAGTAATGGTAGTAAATCTTCTTTGAATGTCTGGTAGAATTCTGCACTGAAACCATCTAGACCTGGGGTTTTTTTACTTTTGAGGCTTTTAATGACAGCTTAAATTTTCTTTGTGGTTATAGGTCTGTTTTGGAAATTAATCTGTTCTTCATTTAATTTTAGTAAATGTTACCTGTCCAGAAAGCTGTCCATTTCTTCTAGCTTTTCCATTTTTGTGGAATACAAATTTTCAAAGTATGATCTGATAATTCTCTGGATTTCCTGGTGGTCTGTTGTTATGTCCCCCTTTTTATTTCTGATTTTGTTGATTTGGACCCTCTCTCTGCTTTTTGGTTACTTTGGATAAGGGTTTATCTATTTTGTTGACTTTCTCAAAGAACCAACTGTTTGATTCATTGATTCTTTATTGTTCTTTTTGTTTCAATTGTTTTGATTTCAGCTCTAAGTTTGATAATTTTCTGCCATGTACTCCTTCTAGGTGAGTTTGCTTCTAAATTTTTTAAGGCTTTCAGCTGAGTTGTAGTTGGCTAGTGTGGGATTTCTCTAAGGTTTTCATATAGGCATCTAGTGCTGTAAATTTTCCTCCTAAGACTGCTTTCATTGTGTCCCACAAGTTTGGGTACATTGTGGATTCATTGTCAATAAATTCTAGCAAGACTTTGATTTCTTTCTTAATTTCTTTCTTGACCCAGAGGTGGTTTAGCTGAGTAATGTTTAGTTTCCATGAGTTGGTAGGCTTTCTTTGATTTTTTTATGTTGTTGATGTCTAAATCTAGGGCCTGGTGGTCCGATATGTTACAAGGGATTATTTTCATGTTTTTGTATCTATTGATATTTGCTTTAAGACCAATTACATGATCAGTTTTAGAAAAAGTTCCATGAGGAGCTGATATATATATATTCCTTTGCATTCGGGTGGAAGCATCTGTAAATATCTATTAAATTCATTTGCATCATAACCACTGTTAGACTCCTTATTTCTCTGTTGAGTCTCTGTCTGGTTGACCTATCCAGCAGTCGGGGGGGGGGGAAGTGGGGTACTGAAGTCTCCCACTATTAGGGTGTAATAATTGATGTGGTATTTGAGCTTTAGCAGTATTTCTTTTATATAGGTAGGTGCCCTTATATTAGGAGCATAAATATTCAGGATTGAAATCTCCTCTTGACCAATTTTTTTCTGTGATGAAAAAGTAATGACCAACTTGGTCCCTGTTATTTGATTTTAGCTTGAAGTCTAATTTTTTAGATATTAATATGGCAACCCCAGCTTGTTTCTTATGCCCATTTGATTGAGAAATATTTTTCCAACTCTTTACTCTGAGCCTGTGTCTGTATTTGTGGTTGAGGGGTGTTTCTTGTAGGCAACAGAAGGATGGCTTCTGTTGTTGCATCCATCTTGTTAGTGTGTGTCTTTTTATAGGTGAGTTGAGTCCATTGCTATTAAGGGATATTAGTGACCACTGGTTGATCTTTTCTGCTTTTTTCATGGTAACTTGTTTGTATTTCCTTTCTCTGTGGTATTCTGTGGGATTATTGATTGTTTGTGGTTTCATGGGTGTATCTGGTGTCCTTATGTTGAAGTTTTGCCTCTAATATTTTCTGTAGTGCTGTATTGGTAGATATGTATTGTTTCTTCCTGACTTTGTCATGAAATATCTTGTTTACTCCATCTATGGTGATTGATAATTTTTGCTGAGTATAGTATTCTTGTTTGGCAGGCATGCTCTTTTAGTGTCTGTATAATTTCTGACCAAGCCCTTCTAGCTTTCATCGTTTCTATTGAATAGTCAGGTGTTATTCTGATGGGTCTGCCTTTGTAGGTAAGTTGGCCATTTTCTTTTGCAGCTCTTACGTTTTTTCATTTTTCTGTATGTTTTGTGGTTTGTTTATAATGTGGCATGTTGATTTTTTTCGGGGGTCATAACTATTTGGTGTTCTGTAAGCTTCTTGTATCTTTATAGGCATTTCCTTCTTCAAATTAGGAAAGTTTTCTTCTATGATTTTATTGAAAACATTATCTGTGACTTTGAACTGGTATTCTTCTCCTTCTTCTATTCCTATTATTTTCAAGTTAGGACTTTTCATGGTGTCCCAGATTTCCTGAACTTTTTATGTTATGACTTTTTGGGTTTTAGTGTTTTCTTTGACTGATATATCTATTTGAGCTACTGAGTCTTCCACTTCAGAGATTCTATCTTCTATGTCTTGGATTTTGTTGGTTATGCTTGTATCTGTATTTCCAGCTTTCTTCTTCACGTTTTGCATTTCCATTTTTGCCTCATTTTGTGCCTTTTTTATTGCTTCCATTTCAGTTTTTAGTTCCTGGCATGTTTCTTTCATATTTGGTTTACCTTTTCTTGGTTTTCTTTCAAAGATTTGTTCATCTCTTCCAATTTTTTATTTGTAATTTCTTCTATTTCTTTAAGGGAATTTTTCATATCTTCTTTGAGGGCTTCAATGGTATTCATAAGTGTGTTTTTGGTGTTGTTTCCTTCTGTTTCCTCTTCATTGCTCTGTTCAGGTCTTGTAGTTGTAGAACCACCACTTTCTCCTGGAGTTATCTTGTTGTTCTTTATGTTATTATATGTATTTTTGCACTGGTGTCTGCCCATGGCTTCAGTGTTTCATGATTAGGTGGCTCCTTGTTAATTGTTTCAAGAGGGCTTGTGTGTCTCCTGTTGCCTCTGACCAAGGGGTCTGCTCAATTTCTTACTCTGCTCTGAGCAGGGGTCTGAATTTCAAGTCTTCAGTTCTTCTCTACTGATGCAGTTGAGGGTGGGTTTTCCGTGTGATGCCCCCTCTTTTAGGTGCAGCTGGAGGAGTCCCTCACAGCCAAACTCTATTTCTTTCTGCTAAGCAGTGTGTGTAGGCAAGCACCACAGACAGAATCTGGTCCCAGAACACAACTCTCCCATGCAGGGAATGAGGCACCGGGGCCTGCTGATCTTACCTCACCTCTGGGCAGAGTCTGAGTCTGGATTTCAAAGTCCTCAGTCCTTCTTTGCTTATGTAGTTGGAAGTGGGATGGCCCTCCTAGTTCCCTTGTTTGAGTAGCAGCTGGAGGAGTACTTCACAGCCAAACTCTATTCCTTCATGAGCAGAGAATGACTCAGGACTTTTAAATTCAGACTCAGACTCCGCCCAGAGGTGAGGTGAGGTCAGCAGGCCTGGCACCTGAATCCCTGCGGGAAATTGTGTTCTGGTTCCAGGACCAGGTTCTGTCTGTGGTACGTGTCTCCACACACTCCTTAGCAGACAGGAATAGAGTTTGGCTGTGCTATTTGTTTTCAACTGTGACCCTAACTAGTGCATTTGCTTTTTAGTTTTATATGCATATGCCATTTCTATCTCATTAGTTTTATATAAGCAACCTGAGGCAAAAGTCACAACTTTCACTAGGTTCTTAATAAGAAAGCATCTTTTATAAAATATAGTTTCTTCACTAATACCCATTTCTCCATATCTATAGCTTAACAATATATTTAGAGCCTACTATGTCATTTGATATGCTAGATTTTTACAAAGCATTGGCCACTATCTCAGTTTGTATTTGGCTAGAGAGTAGTGTGAAGGGAAATATCAAGCTGAGAATGCCTTTATGGTGTAGATGATAAAAGATACTGTACAACATGCTCTAGAGATTATACTGTTTCATAAATATTGTCAAACTGTTTATAGGTCTTGCTAACATTCTTGAGGATGGCCAGATGTACATTTTAGAAAGGATACCTTAGAGTATATTGGAAGATGAGTTAGCAAAAAATAAGTCTTACAATGGAGTTACTGGAGACATCTATTAGCGCAAAGAAGACTGAAAAAACTTTGGGTTAAGGTATTAGGTAATAGTGGTGATAAAAGATAGGGAATAATTTGAAAGCATTGTTGATTGAGACATCAAGACAAGAGAAAGTTGCTACTTTAAGAAGAAACTGTAATTCCAGAATATCATTTGAATTCAGAGGGCAGCATAAACTCATTTTCAATCATATATAATATCCTAGAAGTTAATACTTTTCTCTAATGGAAACTGAACAAAGATGTGTTAGTGGACATTATTGCTTTAAAGGGAAAAATGAGTTATATATGCTTCAAATTTCCTCTGTATTTGGTTAGTGGAACTCCTTTTTTTAAAAAAAGGAATATCCTATGGGAAAATAAAGTTTATGGAAATAATATGTAAGTAGTCTATTATTTTGTGGCTTTGCCTGTATCTACTTTTCAACATACATGATTGAAAAGTTGTTTCTAGCAAGTAATGATCTTTTATATTATTGGTAACTTAGCTTTCTTTTCTCTTTATAAAACATCAAAATCTTGTGTTGCCTGAGGAAAAGAAATAGGAAGATATAGTGCTTATTATGATAAAAGCACTGCATTTAAGTCCTAGCATTGTAAATAACACTTGAAGAGACTTTATTTTTTTGCTTATTACTAACTTGCTCACACAGTCATAGTGATGTTAATGATAACCATTGTATATTTTTTCAAACAGAATGAAGTTTGCTTTAAAATTAACTCTGGAAAATATCTCATAGTAGGTTAAGAAACCTAGAATAAAAGTAATCTATTGTGCTATTTAGTTAGTTTTTGCTCTTTTCCACTCATTATCAAGAATAAATATTAAGGGGGAAACATTTTAATATAATAGATAAAAGTTATAGCTCAAGTAGATACAAAGATAAAAAGTACAATAATTTATTTTCTACATTTAAATAGAAGTATGAGTTGTTTTGTTTAAGAAACAAAAGAAATGCAAATTATACTAACAATAAAATAGTTTATTCATAAATGTGAAAACATAAAATATTAATAACAAACTAAAGATTAGTGAATGAGTTGCTCCATATAGTACTGTGCAAATCAGTATAAGTTGTCATAGTTTACTATAGAAAAAATAGAAACCTGTATTAATATATTTAAAACTATTCACTGTTTGACCCATTACTTTAACTTCTTAAAATATGTTTGAGAAATTAAGATAAATTTCTTTTAGGACTAGCTAATACATATGTAGTACTTGCAAGTTACTTATATAAAATCTATGATGGTATATAGGCATGATATCTATACATTTAATGGACATACACATGTAAATTTGCTTAAATCTTTCTAAAACCATGCCTATTTTCAGCAGGAAGTAAAAAAAGTGCACTTGAAAAAAAGGATAATTCAACAACAACAAAAAAAAAAAGGAAAAGGATAAATCTACAAGGGGTTATATACATACAAGAAACTAAGAATAGTAACAGCCTAGATGTTATGACTGCAGGCTTGAAAACAAACGAGGTCAGCTTCTTGTACAAAAGAATCAGTGTTGAAACACATTCTGTTGTGCATGAAAGTGACAATAGCAGTAAATGAGAAAGCACTAGATAATGGTAGAAAATGTGTCTATAAATGAATTAAACAAAGAAAATGTCATGTGATCCATTCCCTTCAACTTACAACATCTACTCTTGTATTTCATTAGGTTGAAAATTTCAGTCTCCTGACAGAGGAATGCATGTAGTCCATTGACTTCTACATCATTGCAAAACAATAAAATCCTACCATACTGTCATACAAAATACAAAACGCTAGTCAATAGCAGAAGTCATCTAATGTAGTATGGGGAAAGGGGTTAGTTGCACAAAATAATTGTGTTGTGTTAGATTTCTCTATATCTACCTGGTTGTAATGGCATTGATACTTAATATCATCAACTTGACATGCTCTAAAATCTCCTGGAGATAAATCCATAGTTATGTTGGTGAGGCAGTTTCTAGATCAGGTTAAGTGAGGTGGGAAGACTCATCATCCTATGTGTAGGAAACTCAGATTGCATAAAAAGAGAATTCATTGTACCAGTCTACTTCCTAAATGTTAATTCAGTGTCAATAGCTGCCTCAAGCTTCTGTTGTCATGCCATTCTCATCTGATTGACTTTATCATTGAACTTTAAATCAAAAGAAATCCCTTCTTTATCTCAGTTGGTTTTGTTAGGTATTTTGTCTCATCAATGAGCAAAGCAAATAGTAAGAGGGCTAATTTGGTTAACATAGTTACCTTCCTCTACCACATTTCACATATGCCTATTTTTGGCTGACATATCAAGTGTAAGGTAATTTTTACTGGAGAATGCACCAAACTTAATTCCTAAAAATATTAAGTCTTTGATATCTTGTATTCATTACAGTAACGCAGATAATTTTGGATCAGATCTGTCAAGTATAGGTTAACTATGATGTGCCCCAGAAAACAAAACAAAACAAAACAGCTTTCAAAATAATATGTCTTATCTCTATAATGTAGAAGCAATCCAATTTCCCACCAATAATCACAATAGATGATCTACCCAGGATAGTGAGCCCTTCTATGGATGTTTATTTAATGGCATAAGAATTCTCAGTTGGCCAGATAATACTCACAACTTCCACTATGTTCTCTGGTACCAAAATTTCCTTCAGCTTCTATAACAGAAAATGTAGTACCTGAAGTAAAAACAATAATATATACTTCCTTGTTTACTGGGAACTTGTGCTGTAATTATGTAGAGGAAATAAAGTACCATGTATAGTTGGTTACTTTTTATTTCTTTGGCTCTTCGGGGACTTGCCACTCAGCATCCAACTAAATACACACATGGGCACTTATTCTTACTTATGAATGTCTTAGCTTGGCTTGTTTCTAGTCAGCTTTTTAAAAATTTAAATTATTTATCTATTTTTTTGCCCCCAGGCTTTTATCTTTTTCTATTTATGCATAACTTTTTTAACTTTTTTCTTTATGGCTTACTGTGTAGCTCAGTGGCTAACCTTGGAGTCTTTATCTCCTCTCCTTTCTTGCTTCTTGATTTTCCTCTTCTCAGATTTTTTCTCCTATTTATTCTCTTTTCCTGCCAGCCCTGCCTGTCCTTTGTCTTGCTTTACTACTGGCCATTCAGCTTTTTATTAGGCCATCAGTTGTTTTAGACAGGTAAAGTAATACAGTTTCAAAGAATTAAACAAATGCAACAAAACAGAATACAATACACCTTTATATCATTATACAAATATTCTACAGCATAAAAAAATGTTGTACATTTTAAAATTGTATTATGCAACAGCCATGTCTTGAGAGTTACAAGTAATTCTTTCCCAGATAATAATGTAATTCAACCTACAAAAAGCACACCTCAACTTCAAAGACAGACATTATCTTTCAGTAAAGGACTGGAAAAAGATTTTCCAATCAAGTGGACCTAAGAAACAAGCTGGTTTAGCTATCCTAATAACTAACTAAATAGACTTCAAATTAAAAGCAATCAAAAGAGATGAAAAAATATTTCATATTTATCACAGGAAAAATACATCAAGATAAAATCTTATCAGTTCTGAAAATTTTGCCTCAAATACAAGGGCACCCACATTTGTAAAAGAAACACCTAAGGAAATAGAAGGAGCTATTTAAAGTTTCACAACCAATAAACAATAACAACAAAAAAGCCAGATGCTTTCAGCACAGAATTGTCACAGAATTATAAAGAAGAGCTAATATTAATATTAATATTCTTCAAATTGTTCTACACAATAGAAGCAGAAAGAACATTGGCAAACTCTTTTAATGAGGTTACAGTTACCCTGATAGCCAAATCACACCTTGATAAAACAAAAGAGAGCATTACAGACCAATCTCCCTCATGAATATTGATCCAAAAATACACAATAAAATACTGACAATCAAATCCAAGAACACATAAAAAATCATCCACCATTATTAAGTAGGCTTCATCCTAGAGATGCATAAGAAAATCTGTGAATGTAATTCATAATATAAACAAACTGAAAGAAAAAAGCACATGGTCTGAAAAAAGCCTTGAAAAAAATCCAACACCCCTTTATAAAGATATTGGAGAGATCAGATATACAGGAGCCATACTCAAACATGATAAAAGCTATATACAGCAGGCCAACTACCATCATCAAGCTAAGTGAGGAGAAACTCCAAACAATTTCACTAAAATCAGGAGTAAGACAAGGCTGTCCATTCTTTCCATATCTATTCAATATAGTAGTACTCCAGTATCTACAATATGCAAATGATGCAATAGTATACATAAGCGACACCCAAAATTATACAAGGGAGTTCCTAAAACTAAAAAACACCGTCAGTAATATGGTGCAATACAAGATTAACTAAAAATAATCAATAGCCCTCTTATATACAAATGAAAAATGGTCTGAGAAAGAAATCAGAGAAACAACACCCTTTAAAATAGTCACAAATAATATAAAATATTTTTGGGTAACTCTAACCAAACAAGTAAAAGACCTATATGACACAAACATTAAGTCACTGAACAAAGAAACTGAAGATAATATCAGAAAATATAAAGGTCTCCCATGTTCTTAGATATATAGAATTAACATAGTAAAAATGTCGATTTTACTAAAAGCAATCTACAGAATCAATGAAAACTTGATCAAAATCCCAGCACAATTTTTCACAGAGCTTGAAAAAACAATACTTGATTTCATATGGAAAAACAAAAAATGTCAGAATAGTTAAAACAATCCTGTACAATAAAGAAATTTCTTGAGGCATCACCATCCCTGATTTCAAGTTGTACTATAAATATATAGTAATAAAAACATCTTGGTATGGCCATAAAAACAAATGTGAATCAATGTAATTGAATCAAAGTCCCTGACATAAATCTACATACCTAAAAATACTTGTTTTTTTTTTTTTTTTTTAACAAATAAGCGAAAATTGTACAATGGAAGAAAGAAGGTGACTTGAACAAAACATGCTGGCATTAAAGGATTTTTGACATGTAGAATAATTCAAATAGATTCATATCTATTGTGATGTACAAAACTCAGGTGCCAGTGAATCAAAGACATCAACATAAATCCAGATACACTGAACCTGACAGATGAGAAAGAAAGTAGATGGTAGCCTTTAATGCATTGGCACAGGAGACTACTTCCTGAATATAATACCAATAGCACAGACACTGAGATCAACAATTAATGAATGGAATCTCCTGAAACTGAAATGCTTCTGTAAGGCAAAAGACATGGTCAATAAGACAAAACCGCAGCTTACCAAAAGGGAAATTATTTTCACTAACCTTACATCTGAAAGAGGACTGATCTCCAAAATGTATAAAGAACTCAAGAAGCTAGACCTCAAAATACCAAATAATTAAGTTAAAAATGGGGCACATATCTACAGAGAATTCTTAATAGAAGAATCCCAAAAGACATTTAAGGAATTGCTCAACATCCTTTGTCATCAGGGCAATTCAAATCAAAATGGCTCAGGGATGAAAAACACTGATGACAGCTTTTGTTGAAAAGGAACACTCAGCCACTGCTGGGAAGAGTACAGTATGGTATAGCCCCTCTGGAAAATAGTATGGCAGTTTCTCAGAAAATTAAGAATCAATTTACCTCAAGACCCAGCTATACCACTCTTGGGCATTATACCAAAAGGATACTCAGTCATGCCACAAAGTAACACTGTTCATAATAGCCAGAATGTAGAAACAACTTAGATGCCTCTCAACTGAGGAATGGATGAAGAAAATGTTGTACATTTACATTTTGAAGTATTACTCAGCAGTAAAAAAATTAAATTTGCAGGCAAATGGATGCAACTAGAAAAAATCATCCTGAGTGAAGTAATCCATACCCAGAAAGACTAATATCAAATGTACTCACTTCTAAGTGAATATTGCATGCAAAGCAAAGGATAACCAGGTTACAATCCACTACCCTAGAGTAACTAAGTAATGAGAAGGACCCTAAGGGGGACCCACATGAAATGCCCTAGGAGAGGGGGAATAAATAAGATCTCCTGGGTAAACTGGGGATGAGGTGGATAAAGAGGAGGGGATGGTGGATGGAAGCATGAGGAATCAGGATGGCTGATTTGGGGTAGAAATGGAAAGGGAGATCAATGAAAAAGATATCTGGATATAGAGAGGTCCATTATGGGGTTAGGGGGAAAGCAGGTGCCAAGAAAATTCCCAGGAATTTACAAGAAGGAACCCTGAAAAGTCTCCAGTAGTAGTGGAGAGGGTGCCTGAACGAGCTTTCTCTTGTAATCAGACTGGTTACTATTCTAATTGTCATGACAGAGTTGGTAACTGAAGGAAACAGATGGAGAGATCCACAGTTAAGCACTGGACTGAGCTTTGGGAGTCAAATTAAAGAGAGTAAGGAGAAATTATATGGTCAAGGAAGGATCAAGATTATGACAGGGAACCAACACAGACAGGTGACCTGAGCTTGTGAAAGCTCATGAACTCAAGACTGGACATCTAAGGTGCCTGCATGTGACTGACATAAGCCCTCAGTTTGTGAGTGATAGTTATGTAGCTTAGTTTGTTTGTGACCCCAAGCAGTGCGATCAAGGTTTGTCACTAGCACATGAGCTGATTTTAGAACATATTCCCTATGATGGGATATCTTATTCAGTTTTGATGCAGGGAGAAAACGCTTAGTCTTGCCTCAACTTGGTATGCCAGGCTTTGTTGATTTCCATGGGAGGCCTTACACTTTCTGAGATGTGGATGGGCTGTAGAAAACAGGTGAGGGGAGAAAACAAGGAAAGAGAGGAAACTACAGTTGCTATGTAAAATAAACTTAAAATTGATTAAAAATTAATAAATGACCTTTTAGAAGGCAGATCTTTTCTTTTTTATAAATGAAGTCTTATTTGTTATCTATGTATCCCCTCATTCAAACTACCTTCCCCCTTCTACCCCTTCCAGGAACTCTCTCTTCTCCCCATCTCTTTATCTCCTCCCCAGCAAGGGCAGGAGGTCCCAAGATCCCAAGTGGCTTAGTTCAGCATCTGCTCCAGGCAGATCTGCTTTCCTCATCCCAATATCAAGGTTAGGTCAAGTGTTCCTCTGGAAGGAATGGGCTCCAAGGTGCTTGTACAAGTTGTTTCAGATTCCAAGCTATTCAGTGGTTGTGGTTTGCAGCTTGGGAATGTTTTGCTTTGTGTTTAAAGTCCACTGTACATCCCCTGTTTATTTTTATTTTCTGGGTTTGAGATACCTTGCTCAGAAGGATATTCTCCAAATCAATTTGCCTGTAAATTTCAGGATATCATTTTTTTCTTACTGCTGAGTAGTATTCCATTGTGTAGATGTGCCACAGTTTGTTATTCCATTCTTCAGTTGAGGGGCATCTAGGTTGTTTCCAGGTTCTTGCTATTACAAATAATGCTGCTATGAACATAGTTGAGCTAATGCCTTTGGAGTGTGACTGTGCATCTTTAGGGTACAATCTCCTTGGGGAGATTGATTCCCAGTTTTCTGAGAAACTGCCATGCTGCATTCTAGAGTGGCCAAACAAGCTTACACTCCCACCGACAATGGAGGAGTGTTCCCCTTGCTCCACAACCTCTCCAGCATAAGCTGTCATCTGTGTCTTTCATCTTAGCCAATCTGACAGGTGTGAGGTGGTGTCAGCACATTAGCAGCCCTGCCTGAGATTCAGGAGATGTGCAGGGGGGCTGGGGACCATGCCCCTGTCCTCTAGGTCTAGCCAGTGATAAAGAACCTGAATGTGTTTCTCCTCACTTTCTCTAAAGGCAACCAATTTTCGCCCCCACCCACTCATGGTGCCTTGCAAAATCGTTTTTGCTTTACCTGCAAACAGCCTGGCCATTTTTCCAGAGAGTGCCCCCAGAAACAGTCTCCACTGGGAACCGCAGCCCCTCCAATCGTGAGCCCTCCAGGCATCACCCCTAGACCCTTGCCCAATTCAGTCTGCCCCTGGTATGGATGAGGGTTTCACTGGGCTAGTGAATGCCACTCCAAGACTGGTGGCCAGGGACATCCTCTCCACCCTCTGCAGTCGGGAAACTTCCCTCAGGGCCAGCCCCTGGCCACCACACCTCAGGGAGCACCCCAGGGGGCCTAGCAGGCTGCTCCCCAACCAAGCTGGGTATTCAGTCCCTCCAGTGCACCACACCCAGCAGTGCAGGCCTGGACCTCTGTTCTACCTCCAACACATTATTAGACCCCCTTGAGGGCATTCAGATAATTCCCACTGGTGTCTGGGGGCCTCCCCCTCCCAGCACCCATGCCCTCATTTTTGGCTGCACCTCCTCAACTTTGAAAGGTATTCAGATCCACCCAGGAATAATAGACAGTGACTATTCTGGAGAAATTCAACTCTTGGTCTCATCCACAGGAGGCCCAATTTCTATTCCCTCAGGCTCCCGTCTAGCACAACTAATATTCCTCCCAATAGCTTCCAGCGACCATCCTGCTCAGTCTAATCAACCTAGGGGAGAAGCCCAGGTGGGCTCTTCAGATGTTTACTGGATTCAGCCCATTTCCCAAACTCGGCCCACCCTTACCCTCAAATTAGATGGGGAGAATTTTCAAGAGATTTTGGACACAGATGCAGATGCCACGGTGATCTCTAAAAAATATTTGCCCTCTGGTTGGCCTCTCACCCCTTTCATGACTGACCTAAAAGGAATACAGCATTCTACCAATACCCTACAGTCTTCCAAGGTCCTGACTTGGACCGATGAGGAAGGAAATCAGGGTACTGTTACACCATTTATAATCCCTGATTTCCAGTCAACCTCTGGGGAAGAGACATTCTCTCCCAAATGCAAATTGTTCTATGCAGCCCCAATGAGACACTTACCCAGCAGATGCTGCGGATGAGATACATTCCAGGAAAAGGGTTAGGAAAAAATCTCCAAGGACGCAGGGATCCCATTACTCTCAAAGAAAAGCATGACAGACACAGGCTGGATTATGAAAATTTTTAATTGAGGTCACTGCTCCTCCTGTGCCCCATATGGACAAAATTACCTGGCTCACCCAGGAACCCATCTGGGTTGAGAAGTGACCTCTCACTCAGGAAAAATTGCAGGCTGCTGAGCTGCTAGTACAGGAGCAGCTAGATGCAGGTCATATAGAGCCCTCTAACTTGCCCTGGAATACTCCTATTTTTGTAATCAAGAAAAAAATCAGGAAAACGGCACCTCCTACAAGACCTTAGGGTCATTAATAAAGTAATGCAGCCCATGGGTGCCCTGCAACCTGGGATGCCTTCCCCCATTGCCATTCCTGAAGGATAATGTAAGATGGTTATTGATCTTAAAGATTGTTTCTTTACCATTCCTCTCCATCCTATAGATAGAAGTTATTTTGCATTCAGCCTATCCTGTATCAATTTTCAGGGACCTATGTTGAGATATCAGTGGTGGGTCCTGCCCCAAGGCATGGCCAATAGCCCAACCCTCTGCCAGAAATTTGTGGCTCAAGTCATCGACCCTGTAAGACGAAAGAGGCCTTCGGTTTATTTTCTTCATTATATGGATGATCTCCTCCTTACTGCTCCAGATACCGTGATGTTGGATGCTTCCTTTCAGGATTTGTCTTAGGCCCTTAGCGCTGCTGGCCTCCAGCTGGCCCCTGATAAATTTCAGAGAGAAACCCCTTTTCACTACCTTGGCTTAGAACTCCATACCAATCAGGTCCTTGTTCTGTGCCTTGAGCAGCACACTGACCACCTTGCCACACTTAATGATTTCCAGAAACTCTTGGGAGACATTCAATGGCTGAGGCCTTATCTCAAACTCCCTACTTCTGATTTGCTTCCCCTATATGAGATTTTAAAGGGAGATAGTAGTCCAACATCCCAGAGACACCTTACCCCCAAGCCTCTGAAGCTCTTCTTTTAGTTAGTGAGGCCATTGCCTCCCAAGCTTCCTTTCAGATTTATTATGCCCACCCACTGAGCTTTGTAATTCTCTCCACCCCGCAGGCATCTACAGGAGTCTTTTGGCATCCTGTTCCTGACACTCACTCTAGCTGGTTAAAGGGACATTCCTTCCTTTGGGTCCATATGCCTGCTAACCATGTAAAGATCCTTCCTACTTATCCCCAGCTTGTGTCCTCCCTCATTATGTGTGGACAATGAATATCCCATCAAATATTTGGTAAAGACCCTGATATTGTGTTAACACCCTATACTCAAGATCAGACACAGTTTTTGTTTCAGACCTTGGATTATTGTGGCTTTGCCCTCTCGGGATTCATATTCATGGGATTTCTTGATAACCATATACCTGATGACCCTGTACTTCACTTTGCTTCCCTTCATACTTTTCAATTCCCAAAGGCAGTTTCCCCTTCCCCCATACCTGATGCACCCACTGTGTTTATGGACGGTTCAGCCAAAAGTGTGGCAGCAAATGCCTTTTAAAGACAGAGTTTTTCCTTTCCCACACAGTATACCTCTGCACAGTTGGTGGAATTATTTGCTGTTTTTAAGGTATTGGAGGATTTCCCCTCGAGTCCCTTGAATATTTACACTGACAGTGTGTATATTGCAAAATCCATTCCCCTGCTAGACACTGCCCCATTCATTAAGCCCTCCTCTAATGCAACACCTCTATTTACCAAAATTCAGCAGAAATTAAGGAAGGGCCCTCTCCCGATATTCATTGGGCACATTAGAGCACATGGTGAACTCCTTGTACCTCTAACTGAGGGAAATGTTTTGGCAGATGCAGCTACGCTGGACCCCCTGCAGGGTGCTTTTCTTGCTCACTCCCTTCACCACTTGAATGCACGTACTCTTAGGTTCAAATTTAAAATTACCTGACAACAGGCAACAGAGATAGTTAAACAGTACCCATCTTGTGTGATTTCTCATCCAGCCCCCCATATGGGAGTCAACCCCAGGGGACTGCTGCCTAATAAAGAATGGCAAACAGATGTTACTCATGTCCCGGAATTTGGATGCCAGAAGTATTTGCATGTAACTGTTGACACTTTCCGTGGATTTATTTTTGCCCCTCCCCACACACTGGTGAAGCAGTTAGGGATGTGATTTCTCACTTCTTCACCTGTTTCTCTGTTCTTGGTGAACCTCAGCATATAAAAACAGACAACGGCCCTGCTTACACCAGTGCAGGTCTAAAAAGATTTCTCCAGCAATTTGGCATCACCCATACTACAGGTATTCCTTACAATCCCCAAGGCCAAGGCATTGTCGAGCGTGCCCACCAGACTCTCAAAACCTGGTTAGTCAGACTGAAATCCTCAGATCTCACATGTGCTACCTCCAGAGATCGGCTGAGTCATGCTCTCTTGGTTCTGAATTTTCTAGCCCTTGACAAAGAAGGCAGATCTGCGGCTGATCGTCATTGGCACCCTCCTGCTGATGCCAGCTGCCCTCTGGCCATGTGGAAGGATCCACTGACTAATGTTTGGAATGGGCCAGATGCAGTCCTAATCTGGGGACAAGGCTCGGTCTGCATTCTTCATTCAAAACATGATGACCCTAGATGGCTCCCCAGTAGATTGATAAAACCTGTTAATCCACCCAGGGACTCAGAAGAGCCCCCTGAGGATGATTCTGCTTCTTTTGTAGATGCTGCTGCTCCTCCTCCTGCTGATGTCCCCAACAATGGTGAAAGTTGCCCCCTCTCAACATCAGCCCTTTAATCATACCTAGATGGTCCTGATGGAGAGGGGTGAAGCAGTCTGGAGTATCTTTAAAGTCACCAACAAGCCCTGGTGGCCTGATCTTTTTCCTAACATCTGCAGACTTGCTTTAGGCACTGCACCTGCCTGAGAACTAGAGCAAAAGCCCCCTTCCCTCAGTCAGGCTCTGGAAAATGAACTTCCTTCAAGTATTTCCATTACAGGAACTGGAATTGGAGGAGTCCCTGTTATTACCCACCCTGGGATTAAGGCTTATAAGGGTGGACAGGGGTGTGATAATCATGTTAGAAGATCGCTCCTTGCCCAATATTCCTTCTATGTTTGCACAGGTTTCCATTGTCCCTGCAAGACCACCTATAAATGTGGTGATAGTGATGATCTCTATTGCAAAGCATGGGAATGTGAGACATCAGGCACTGTTTATTGGGGACCCAGCTCATCTTGGGACCACGTTACTGTTAAGAGTAATTATACATATAGGAGCTCTTAGTTTTCTGTTATTAATGATTGCAAGGCTAGCTCCACAACAAAAGGGTGGTGCACCCCACTCAGAATTTCCTTTACTGATGCGGGCAAGAAAGCCACCAGCTGGGACACTGGGTACTCCTGGGGCCTGAGCCTGTATCAATCAGGCTATGATATTGGACTCCTGTTTTCCATCAGACTCCAGAAGGAGCCTATTCACGCCTATGCCCCTGTGGCTGTTGGCCCCAATGTGTTTGTTCAAAGCCCCCTCTCCCTACCTTACCTACCAACCCTACCAATGATACATCCATGACCCCTGTACCTCTGCCTACACTCCCCACCTTTCCTCCTCCACCCCTCTCCACCCAGGATACTATTACCAACCTTATTATTAAGACCCATGAGGTTCTCAATGCCACCCGATCAGATTCAGGGCCCTGCTGGCTGTGTTATCACTCTACCCCTCCCTTCTATGAGGAAGTAGCAGTTGACCTGCCCTACTCATGGACCTCTAAACCCTGCAGATTGCAGGTGGCAACAAGCACCCAAGTCCCGATTAACACTCTCCCAGGTTATGGGACAGGGCAGATGTCTGATCACTGCTGGAGCTAGGGCCCCATCCCACCTGCAGCCCCTTTGTAACACCACTGACTTTCACAACAGATTGGACACCTCTGGATACATCCTTCCCACCAAAGACACCTGGTGGGCCTGCACCGATGGCCTGACTCCTTGCATTTCCCTAGAGTTTAATATTGCTACTTCCCCATTGTTTTATATTTTAGTCCAGATTATTCCTCGCCTAACATACTATTTCTTGGAGCAGTGTTCTCCCCTGTGGGAGGGTATACTGACCCAAGAAATGTCTCTCCCTAGGCAAAAACGAGAGCCTATTTCCACCATTACTTTAGCCGTCATGCTAGGATTGGGTGCCACTGGGACAGGGACAGGCATAGCATCTATGGTTTTATCCAACAAACATTATGCTGAACTTAGGGTCTCCATAGATGAGGATATAGAGCAGCTAGAGAGAGGTATCTCTGCCCTGGAAACATCTCTCAGATCCCTTTCAGAGGTTGTTCTACAGAACTGCCGAGGGTTGGATTTGTTGTTCCTCCAACAAGGAGGCCTATGTTCAGTCCTCAAAGAAGAGTATTGTTTCTATACTGATCACACCAGGGTCGCTAGAGATAGCATGGCCAAGGTTAGAGAAGGATTAGAAAAGTGTAGGCGAGAAAGGGAAAAGGAGCTCAGCTGGTTTCAAACATGGTTCTCCAACTCTCCATGGTTCACCACTCTACTACCCTCCCTCCTTGGACCAATGGTCAGCCTGATTATTATTTTAACCTTTGGACCATGGGCTTTCTCATGACTGAAGCTGTTTGTTCAAACGCAGCTCAGAGAAAGTGAGGAGAAATGCACTCAGGTCCATTATTACTGGCTAGACCTAGAGAACAGGGGCATGGTCCCCAGCACCCCTGCACATCCTATGAATTTCAGGCAGGGTTGCTAATGTGCTTGGTACATAGGCTCGAGTATTGAGGAACAAAGAGGGCACAGCCTGGACTGTGCTAGGTAAGGACTGGATGGAGTCCTCCAACAGCCTGAATACCCTGGAAGGCATACTCCATTGCATGGCGGTTGCACAGGAATCCCTTTCCACCCCCACTCAAAACTGTGCCTCTCCAGTAGATCAGGGACCATGGGGATGCCCATGGATTCTGATGCTGCCTCCCAGAGAATACCCTGTGGTATGGAGTCTCTGTCCTCCCTCTGAACCTCCTCAACTCATGACTGGTCCTAAGTAAAAGAAAAGGGAGATGTCAGGGACTAAGACCCTGGCATGAGCATCTAGGCCACTAGCTAAAGACTCCCGTGGGAACTTACTGAGAATCCAACCACTGAGCCAGCATGACCCTGAGTAAAATAGATGTTTATCCCAAAGTAAAATAGATGTTCTGGTTTGCTTAATAGTAACAGTGGAGTAGCTCTAAAGAATAGAATAACAGGAACATTATGTGGCTAGGTTACTTAGCAGCCCTCCCGATAACATAGAGGTAGCTCTAAAAAATAAGATAACAAGAACATTCCATGGGTTGGTTACCTAGCAACCCTCCCCTGAAGCAAGACCAGTCACCTTTTTACCCTGCCAATATCCTGCTTCCACTGAACTCTATCAAGTTCAGTATGGCTAGGTTTATGCTGAGGTCTTTGTTCCACTTGGATTTGAGTTTTGTGCAGGGTGACAAGCTTGGATATATTTGCATTTTTCTACACACTACCATCCAGCTATGCCAACATTTGTTAAAGGTACTATCTTTTTTCTTTTGAATATTTTGGGCCTCTTTGTCAAAGATTAGGTGTTCATTGTTTTTTCGGTTAATGCTGGAATCCTCAATAAGATTCCATAGATCACAAGTCTGTTTGTATGCCAGTACAAGGCTGTTTTTTTTTTGTTTGTTTGTTTTTGTTTTTTAACTGTAGCTCTATAGTATACCTTGAAGTCAGGAATGGTGATGCCTCCTGGGGTTCTGTTGCTGAGTAAAATTGTTTTAGGAATCCTGGCTTTCCTGTTATTCCAAATGAAATTGAGTATGGTTCTTTGAAGGTTCGTAAAATATTGTGTTGGGATTTTGATAGGCAATGTACTAAATTTGTAGATTGCTTTTATTTTCTAATATCTATAGATTTACAGAGAGGTTTATTTTATTTTATTTATTTATTTTGTATTATCAAGAAAAACAGTAAATTGAAATTAAAATGCTGATAAGATAACAATAACTATAAAGAAAATAAAAATCATAAGCATGACTTATCAAGGGTGATAATGCAAATAATTTGCTACATATAAAATTAATTTGAGTTCAGCTTTCCTTCTGAATTTTTTTCTATGCCTGTATATCCTTATTCAAGGTCCCTTCCCCCTCCCACCACATCAGGTCATTTATTTCTTCTTCACAACTCCCCATCCCCTGCCTGGGCAGGCAGCAGACAGTCCCATGGTCCCACTGATCCAATAATGCTTAGTTCACTCTCCACTCCTGGCAAATCCAGTTTTGTCCCCCTCCCTCAAAAGAGAATCAGGTGTTCCTCTAGGTGGAGTGGGATCCGAAGGGTCAGTCCAGAGTGTTTCAGATCCGAAGCTGTTCAGTGGTTGTGGTTTGTAGCTTGAGCATGCTTGGGTTTTTTCTTGTTTGTTTGTTTAGAGACCATTAATGAGTGAGTACATCCCCTGCTTATCTTTCTAAGTTTGTGATACCTCGCTGAGGAGGATATTCTCCAAATCCATCCATTTGCCTGCAAATTTTAGGATATCATTTATTTCTTACTGCTGAGTAGTATTCCATTGTGTAGATGTACCACAGTTTGTTAATCCATTCTTCAGTTGAGGGATATCTAAGTTGTTTCCAGGTTATTGCTATTACAAATAATGCTGCTATGAACATAGGAGAGCTAATATCTTTGGAGTGTGAATGTGCATCTTTTGGGTATACACCCAGAAGTGGTATTTCTGGGTCCTTGGGAATACTGATTCTCAATTTTCTGAAAAACCACCATACTGCACTCCAAAGTGGCTGAACAAGCTTACACTCCCACCAACAATGGAGTAGTGTTCCCCTTGAACCACATCTTCTCCAACATAGGCTGTCATCTGTGCCTTTTATCTTAGCCAATCTAACAGGTGTTAGGTGGTATCTCAAAGTTGTTTTGATTTGCATTTCTCTGATGGCTAAAGATGATGAACACGTTTTCAGGTGCCTTTCTGCCATTCATAATTTCTCTGCTGAGAATTCCCTTTTTAGATCTGAACCCCATTTTTGATTGGGTTATTCAAGGTTTTGGGCTCTAGATTCTTGAGCTCTTTATATATCTTAGAGATAAGTCATCTATCACTTGTAGGGTTGGTGAAAATCTTTTCCCATTCTCTAGGCTGTCGTTTTGAGCTATTGACAGTGTCCTTGGCTTTACTGACGCTTTTTAGCTTCAGGAGATCCCACTGATTGATTGTTGGTCTTAGTGTCTGTGCCACTGGTGTTATATTTAGGAAGTGATCACCTGTGCCAATTCGTAGAAATGTATTTCCCACTTTCTTTTCTATCAAGTTTAAAGTGGCTGGGATTATGTTGAGGTCTTTTTTCCACTTGGATATGAGATTTGTGCAAGGTGACAGGCTTGGATCTATTTACATTTTTAAACACGCTTCCATCCAGCTATGCCAACACCATTTGTTAAATATACTATCTTTTTTTCCATTGAATGTTTTGGGCCTCTTTGTTAAAGATCGGGTGTTCATAGGTTTTTGGGGTAATGTCTAGATCCTCAATTCTATTCCATTGACCCACAAGTTTGTTTTTATGCCAATACCAGGCTGTTTTTATTACTGTAGCTCTATAGTATAGGTTGAAGCCAGGGATGGTGATACCTCCTGAGGATCTTTTGTTGAGTAAAATTGTTTTGGCAATCCTGGCTTTCCTGTTATTCCAAATGAAATTGAGTATTGTTCTTTCAAGGTCCAAAAAATATTGTGTTGGGATTTTGATAGTAAGTGCATTGAATCTGTAGATTGCCTTTGGTAGAAATGCCATTTTTACTATGTTCATCCTATGTATGCAGGAACATGGGAGAGCTTTCCATTTTCTGATATCCTCTTCAATTTCTTTCTTCAGCGATTTAAAATTTTTGTCAAATAGGTGTGTTACTTCTTTGGTTATAGTTACTCCAAGGTATTTAATACTATTTGCAGCTAATATGAAGGGTAATGTTTCCCTTATTTCTTTTTCAGCTCTTCTATCTTTAGTGTATAGAAGGGCTACTGATTTCTTTGAGTTAATTTTGTATCCTGCTCCATTGCTGAAAGTGTTTGTCAGCTGTAGCAGTTCCTTGGAAGAATTTTGAGGGTCACATATGTATACAATCATGTCATCTGCAAATAGAGATAGCTTCACTTCTTCTTTTTTAATTTGTATGCCCTTCATATCTTTTCGTTCCCTTATTGCTTTAGCTAAAACTTCGAGAACTATATTGCAAGATAAGGGGAGAGAGGACATCCTTGTCTAGTTCCTAATTTTAGTGGGATTGCTTTGAGTTTTTGTCCATTAAGTTTGATACTGGCTGTCAGCTTCTTGTAAATCACCTTTATTATATTTAGGTATTCTCACTGTATTCCTGATCTCTCCAGGGCTTTAATCATAAAGGAGTGTTGGATTTTGTCAAAGGCTTGTTCAGCATCTAAGGATATGATCATGTGGTTTTGTTCCTTTAGTTTGTTTATATGATGGATAACATTTATAGTTTTTTGTATGTTAAACCAGCCCTACATTTCTGGGATGAAGCCTACTTGGTCTTCATGGATGATATTTTTTATACATTTTTGTATACGGTTTGCCAAAATTTTGTTGAGAATTTTTGCATCAATATTCATGAGGGAAATTGGTCTGTAATTCTCCTTCTTTTTTGTGTCTTTGAGTGGCTTGGGTATTAGGGTAATTGTGTCCTCATAAAAGGAATTTGGCAACATTCCTTCAGTTTCTACTGTGTGAAATAGTTTGAGGAGTAACAGTAGTAATTCTTCTTTGAATGTCTGGTAGAATTCGGCACTGATAACATCTGGACCGGGGCTTTTATTTTTGGGGAGGTTTTTAATGACAGCTTCAATTTCTTTAAGGGTTATAGGCCTGCTTAAGTAATTAATCTGGTCTTCATTTAATTTTTGTAGATGGTACCTGTCCAGAAAGCTGTCCATTTCTTCTAGGTTTTCCATTTTTGTGTAATACAGATTTTCAAAATATGATCTGATAATTCTCTGTATTTCCTGGGGGTCTGTTGTTATGTCCCCCTTTTTATTTCTGATTTTGTTGATTTGAACACTCTTTCTCTGTTTTTTGATTAGTTTGACTAAGGGCTTATCTATGTTGTTAGCTTTCTCAAAGAACCATCTCTTAGATTTATTGATTTTTTGTATTGTTCTTTTTGTTTCAATTGTATTGATTTCAGCTCTAAGTTTGATTCTTTCCTGCCATCCACTCCTTCTAGGTTTGTTCGTTTCTAATTGTTCTAAGGCTTTCAGCTGAGCTGTTAGGTCTCTAAGTGTGGGATTTCTCTAGGTTTTTCATGTAGGCATCTAGAGCTATGAATTTTCCTCTTAAGACTGTTTAATTGTGTTCCAGATGTTTGGATACATTGTGAATTCATTTTCATTAAATTCTAGGAAGACTTTGATTTCTTTCTTAATTTCTTCCTTGACACAGAGATGGTTCAGCTGAGTGATGTTTAGTTTCCATGAGTTGGTAGGCTTTCTTTGGGTTTTGATGTTGTTGAACTCTAACTTTAGGCCCTGGTGGTCTGAATGTTACAAGGGATTATTTCCATTTTTTTTTATATCTGCTAATATTTGCTTTATGACCAATTATGTGGTCAATTTTGGAGGAAGTTCCATGAGGAACTGAGAAATATGTATATTCCTTTGCCTTTGGGTGGAAGGATCTGTAGATATCTATGCAATCCATTTGCATCATAACCTCATTTAGACTCCTGATTTCTCTGTTGAGGCTCTGTCTGGTTGATCTATCCAGGGTTGAAAATGGGGTATTGCAGTCTCCCACTATTAGGGTGTAAGAATTGATGTGGGATTCGAGCTTTAGCAGTGTTTCTTTTACATAAGTAGGTGCCCTTATATTAGGGGCATAAATATTCAGGATTGAAATCTCCTTTTGACCATTTTTTCCTGTGATGAATAAGTAGTGACCATCTTGGTCCCTTTTAATTGCTTTTAGCTTAAAGTCTACTTGTTAGATATTCGGATTGCAACCTTCCCTTGTTTCTTAGGACCATTTGACTGGAAAATCTTTTCCCAACCCTTTATTCTAAGCCTGTGTCTGTCCATGCGGTTGAGATGTGTTTCTTATTGGCAACAGAAGGATTGCTTCTGTTGTTGTATCCATCTTGTTAGTGTGTGACATTTTATAGGAGAGTTGATACCATTGATATTAAGGGAAATTAATGACCAGTGATTGATATTTCCTGCCATTTTTGGTGGTAACATGTTTATATTTCCTTTCTCTGGATTATTCTTCTGTGGAATTATTGATTGTTTGTGATTTTGTGGGTGTATCTGGGGTCCTTAAGTTGGAGTTTTCCCTGTAATATTCTCTGTAGCGTTGAATTGGTAGATAGATGTTGTTTCAGTATGACTTTGTCATGAAATATCTTGTTTACTCCATCTATGGTGATTGATAATTTTTCAGGGTATAGTATTCTAGTTTGGCAGCCATGCTCTTTTAGAGTCTGTGTATCTTCTGACCAAGCCCTTCTAGCTTTCATTTTTTCCATTGAATAGTCAGGCGTTATTCTGATGGGTCTGCCTTTATATGTAAGTTGGCTCTTTTATTTTCTAGCTCTTAAATTTTTTTCTTTCTTCTATATGTTGTGTGGCTTGATTATAATGTGGCATGCTGACTTTTTTGGGGATCATATCTATTTGGTGTACTCTAATCTTCTTGTATCTTTATAGGCATTTCCTTCTTCAGGTTAGGGAAGTTTTCTTCTATGATTTTATTGAAAACTTTATCTGTGCCTTTGAGCTGGTATTCTTCTCCTTCTTCTATTCCTATTATTCTCAAATTAGGTCTTTTCATGGTGTCCCAGATTTCCTGAACATTTTGAGTTATGCCTTTTTTAGTTTTACTATTTTCTTTGACTGATATTTGAGCTACTGAGTCTTCCACTTCAGAGATTCTATCTTCCATCTCTTGATCTCTGTTTGTTATGCTTGTATCTGTGGTTTCAGCTTTTTTCTTCAGATTTTCTGTTTCCATCTTTGCCTCATTTTGTACCTTTTTATTGCTTCTATTTCTGCTTTTAGTTCCTGGCATGTTTCTTTCATAGATTTGTTAATCTCTTCCAATTTTTGTTTCTATTTTCTTCAATTTCTTTTAGGCTATTTTTTATATCTTCTTTGAGAGCATCGATGATCATCAAATAGGAATTTTTGGTGTTGCTTCCTTCTGTTTCCTCTTCATTGCTCAGTTCAAGTTTTGTATTTGTAGGATCGCCACTTTCTTCTGGAGTTATCTTGTTGTTCTTTATATTATTATGTAAGTTTTTGCACTGGAATTTGCCCATGGCTTTAGTGGTTCACGATTATGTGGCTCCTGGTCAGTTGTGGCACTCGGGCTTGTTTGTCTCCTGTGACCTCTGAGGAAAAGGTCTGCTCAGTCACTAATTCTGCACTGTGCAGGGGACTGAACTTCAAGTCTTCAATCTTACTCTGTTTGTCTAATTGGATGAGGGGTGGATGCCCTGCAAACTTCCTCAGCAGCAGCTAGAGGGACCATGACAAGCAGAGTTTATCTCTGCCTGTTCCAGAGTGTGCTGAGACATGCCCTGCAGACAGCACCCTGTCCTGGAACCGGAACCGGAACCAGAACCGGAACTGATGTGAGCTCAACTCTCCTCTCCCTGGCAGGGATACAGGCACTCTGGCCTACTGACCCCTCCTCTCCTCTGGGCAGGGTCTGAGTCTGTCCTTCAGGGTCTTGAGTCCTTATCTGTTCACTCAGTTGGAGGTGGGTAGCTGTGCTAATTCCCTCACCAGCAGCTGGGGTTACCATGACAGGCAGAGTTTATCTCTGCCTGCTCCAGAGTTCACTGTGACAAGCTCTGCAGACAGCACTGGTCCCGGATAGAGAAGGTTTAAAACAAGATGAGAGTGATTATACATGTCATTTTCTCTTTCATTAAAATGTTAGATAAATATGTCCCATTTGTCTAAATTAATTAGCTAATCTTTATATATTACTAATTAAAGTCTATGTTATTTTCTGTGTTCCTCCTTTTTCTTTACTTAGTTTGCTGTTCTAACACAATATTTTACTATGTAACCCCAACCTGGCCTCAAACTTATAAAATCCTTGTGCCTTTGCCTGACAACTGCAAGGCTTATAGACATGAGCCAACATGCTTATCCTCCATTTTTATCTATTTTCTGTTATATAAACCACAATGTGTTAGTCATCTTTCATCAGGCACCTTTTGAACGTGACAGTTCCTGAGACAATCTTTGATCATCTTGGTAATTTCAATCAGTTATTTTGTTAAACACTTTGTTTTAAATTATCTTTTAATGTAACAAGATTCCATACAGGATTATCTTATATATTCTATTTTGATGGCTTTCCTCCCACAGCTCCCCCATCATCTTCATTACTTCTTCTTCATTGTACCCTTTCTTTCCCATGAATCCATCTCATTACTTTATTGTATTCCCTATCCCCTCCCCTTAGTGTAGTGGTTCTCAGTTCAATGCTATAAACATTCAACAGTTTCTCGTGTTGTGGTAATCCTCCAAACATAAAATTATTTTCACTGCTAGATTGTAACTGTACTTTTGCTACTGTTAAGAATTGTAAATAATTTTGAAGACAGAAGTTGTCTTAAAAGGTTGCAATATGTGGGTTGAAAATTGCTACCTTAGAACATCTTTCTTCTCTTGCAGCTTTCTATCTTTTATTTACAACTTTTTCTATCTGGGTACACTTCAGAAGTAGAGGCTATGATATGCAAATGAAAGAGAAGATACAGTGTATGTGTATTTATTTTTCTGAGTCCTGGTTACCTCATTCAGTATAATATTTTTCAATTCTATTTATTTTCCTGTAAATTTCATCTTTTTATTTTTCTTTAGTTTTGAGTGAAATTTTATTGTGTATATGTAGCATATTTTATTGTACATTTTATAGTTGATAGATTTCCAGGCTGCTTACATTGTTTTGCTATTTTAAGTAGAGCAGCAATAAACATGTATATGCATATATGTAAGATATAAATATGCCAAGATCAAAATTATTAACTTCTTTTTCCAGGGGATAACTTTATCAACTAGAGTACAAGTTTTATATATATATATATTTTTTTCAGGTTCCATTCATTTCCATGCTGTCTTGGGTTGAAAACTCTGTTTTACCCTTTTCAATGGGATTCTATAATGTATTTGTAATATAGTTAAAATTTTTGTTATATTCAGCATTTCCCAACTTGTGAATAATTTTTTGTGTTCTTTTGTTGTAGTTCAAGACAGGGCTTCTATCTGTAACTGCTCTGGCTGTCCTAGAACTCACTGTGTAGACCAACTAGGCTGGTCTGTAACTAACCAAAATCAGCTTGACTCTGCCTCTCAAGTGCTGGGATTAAAGGTGTGTACCAATACTATCTGAAAGACTTCTAAATAATTTTTAAAGATTTATTTTATTGTACTGTAGGCGTATTTCTCCTTCATGTTTGTCTGTGCAACATAGTTTGTGCCGTGCCCACAGTGGCCAAAAGAGCATGCTGAATCTCCTTTAACTGGAGTTCTAGAACTGGACAATTGTTAGTAAACATGCAGATTATGGGAAACAAAGTCAGGTCTCCTGAAAGTGCATTCAGTGCTCTTAACTCCTGAGTTATCTCTCCAGCATGCTAAATAACTTTAAAATAATTTTATATGCCAGTGCTTAGCCTCTGTGCTTTAAATTTGTAAGGGTTTTGATAAGTATAAGAAGTTATATAGCCATTATTTTAGTATCACTCAGAAGAGTTATGCTAATCAAATTATACTTTATGTACCACTTAGTCATCTCTCAGCCAATCATACCTCCTGGCAACCAATAAACACTTGTACTGTCTCCATAGCATTTTCAGCCACATTATACTATATTATATATATTATTTAGTATTGTAGTAGTTAATTTTATGTGCTGACTTGACTGTGCTAATGGATGCCAATGCTACTAGTAAATCATTATTTCTGGGTACATCTATGAGTGTATTTTTGGAAAAAGTTATTCTTGAATTGGTTGACTTAGAAAAGATTGCTCTCACCATCTGTTAAGGATTTAAATGAAATAAACAGAGTAGTGATTTATATTCTTCTCAATAATTTCTCCCTTTTCCCTTCTTGTCTCTCTTTTTCTCTCTAGAGAACTGAACTCAGGGTCTTGAATATGTTGAATACAGCTTTTCCTATTTAGCTTTTCCCCTGGCTTCTGCTTTTTTTTTTTTTTTTTTTAACAGATTTGCTACTTCTAATTCTCTCAGTTCAGATTCCGAGGACTAACTCCAGTGCTACAGTCCCACTTCTGATTTGCTCTTTTAGATATTTCATTGGCTCCCTCGGTTCTCAGTTCTTCCAAGTCTGTATTGATAATATGCCTGTCTTCTATGACTAATTCTTGCTCTTGCACATGGTAATATATAGAGCCTGTCAGCTTCCATAATCTCTTGAGCCAGTATCTACAGTAATAATTTCTCTCCTCTTCCTTTTTTTCTTTCTCTACTTTTCTTACTCACTTCCCTTCCACTTCTATTTTATTTATCTCTTTTCCTCTTCTCATCTGTTTCAACTCTTACAGATCCAGTTCTCTGGAGAATCTCTACCAAAACACATTTGGGTACCAAAATGGATTTGAAAGAATGGAATTTTAAGATGAATTTTCTTGCATTTGCTGCAGTAATCTGAAATTGTTTTGCTAATCTGACAATATTTAAAGATTCCAATAACTTTTTCTAGTAGTACAAAGAGAATGAGGTCTTTATAAGCATGCAAATATTTGTACTAGATACTCCTAATTAACCTTTTTGAAAAACAGTGTTTGAAATGACTTGAAGGTATTGTACAAGTTCTGTTTGGTCTTATCATAAAAATCCAGAACCAAATATTAGAAGGAAAGCTGAGAAATGAGAGAGAGAGAGA
>PVIH01019773.1:0-34391 GCA_004025045.1 Sigmodon hispidus
CACAGATCACTATTAATCTGTATTTTTAATTATATATTATAATTTTAAAGGAATTGTATAAACATAATATCTTAAATAAGAGTAGAAATATATAGTATAACAAAATTGACTTTAAATTTGTATTAATAAACTAAAAATCTATATTAATGTAAAATATTTTGAGATTAACAGTCATTTTTTGGATTAAAGTAAATTTAAAGACTTATATTTTTAAATTATTTTATGTTATATCTCCTTTTTTCTAGAAAGAGATTGACTACAACCATTAACCATTTATAATAAAAATAAACACTTAAAAACAATATTTTGGAAATTTGTGCATAGATTTTTATTATTTTTTAAGCACTGGCAATCTTATAAGGGTCTTGAGGCTGGATCATCTTAGTCAACAGCCTTGAAGCTGATGTGACCATCTCTTCCCATCAAGATCAGGGACTCTTGGATGACCAAGCCATATTAGCCTGGAAGCAATCCACAGATTGTCATCTTTGACTCTGCCTTCCTTCCCCTTTCTATGCTCTGATTTCCATGCGTACTTCAAAAATGCCTACCATAGGCCAAGACAGTTCCTTATTAATGATATCAATCGCAAGACATTCCACATCAAGAGGAAAAAGGCATGAATGAGCCTCAGGGCATTACATAGGTGAAAAGAAATGGGTTAAGTTGTAAGAGCTAGTTATTAGCAAGCCTGAGTTATTGGTCAAGTATTTTTAAGTAACATTAAGCCTCTGAGTAATTATTTGAGAATGGCTATGGAACAGGAAAACTCCACCTACCTTGCCTACAGAGTATCATGAATGAGAAGAGACTGAATGGAATGGTGATAAATGGCAAAGTAACACAATGCTTGCTCCAATGTCCAGCCAGTGCAGATGTAATTTAAAATGATCATTAAGAGTTAATCTCTTTGAAATTTTCCATGAGATGCTACAATGAATTAGAAAAAGATGCCACACCAAACCCCAGCAAATGTATGTTCTTTCTTCCTAAGCCTCTCTCTGTCAGCACAGATGGAGAAGGAAACTTCATGTCAAAGGTCATTTTGTCAAGATAGTTAATAGGCTTTTATTTTTATTTATTTAGCTATTTCTTTCAAAGACATGTACTTATGATTTCTCCCAGGCTGTCCTCAAACTAGAAATCCACTGGCCTATGTTTCAGAATTATGTAATTACAGGTATATACTACCATGCCAGGCTTTAAAGTATTTAATCTACACTGGCCTCACATATCTATCAATTTTTATTTTTATTTCACATAGTTTAGAAGCCAATGCTTTACCACTGATCTGCATGCCTAGTTTCTGATCAAAATCTTTTCATGGGGATTGGAAATGTGAAGGTAAATTGGACCAACCATAAGAGCAGAGCACAGTTGGAGCTATGGAAGGTCAGTTGTGTGCCACTATTCCTGGGTAAATGTGATCAAATATCAACTTACTCCAAATAGAGAATTGATAACTCACTAAAGTCAAGAGACCACCAGATTCCAGCTTGGTGACCCAGTGAATCCATGTAGATTACTTCCAAGTATATAGGTGAGAAGTCACATATGGAAGCAGCCATGACTCAGAAGTTGCTTCATATCAGAAAGCCCACACCAGCATGAGGGATGGTTCATTAAATCTGGAATCCTAGAACTCACTGTATGATTTATAGGTAGCTTAAAATGTCAAAGAGTATCTCTTCTAGGCATCTCAGACAAGATGGGCCTCTTCTAGACAACTTGGCTGGTTCGAAGGCTTCTCAGCAGTCATCACTATTTATATAACTCTGGGCCTTGTACATTGAAGCAGTTTCAGGAACTGCCTGAGGCTTCTGAGTTGTTGACTTCCTAAATTTTAATGACATTCTTTCTTAAACTTCCTGAGTCTTGATGAACTTCCCTGCAGAATGGAATACTTCATTCCACAATAGAACACCCTGAGTCTTAAGGGGCTTTCCTGCAAGATGGAAAATTTTATCTTGGAAGAAACTGCTACACAACAGAGCTGATAATATTTGCAAGTAGAAACTATGGCTTTATGATTAGGTAATGCAATATTGGATGTACTAACTAGCAACACAGAGCACAGCCACAGCTATTAATTTCAAAGCAAATGATAAACAGTATTAAAGTTTTAGGAGGTGGTCAGAGTGAACCAAAAATCTCATTTTCCTATGTTTCAAAAATCTATACATATACATACATAAACAGTGGTCAAACGGAATTACAGAGTGTTAATGCCTTTCCCAGGTGCTATAAGCTACAAACAAAAGCCCATAGTCAAGTATGCATTACCTTCCTTCAAGCTGTTGGTCAGTGAGTTTCAATAGCACCCAAAATAATGTAGATTATTTGTAGTGGGATTAAGTTTTGCATTGTATAATTGTCCTGTCTACTGGTTTAATAAAAATGCTGACTGGCTGAAGGTAGACAGATAGTGTGGGCGGGGCTACCAGACTATGAAAACTTTGGGAACAAAAAACAGAGCAGAGATGCGGCAGAAATGCCAGAGAGACACCCCAAAGACATCACAATGAGAAGCCAGCAGATACAGAGGACAACTATACTGCTCTGAGAAAAGGTACCAAGCATCATGGGTTAGTTTAAGAGCAAGAGTTAGCAAGTTATATGCCTAGGCCCCAGGTCAATCAGCATAAAATTAATATAAGTGTCTGTGTGATTCTGTGGGACAACAGGTCAGAACCTCAGGGCTAGGCCCAAAGGTCCAGGCCAGAAACCTAATACAACTATTGCTATTGGTCTTGGTTTTCCTAAAAAAATTGATGGTAAGCCACCTCCCCCACATCTCCTCTTTTTGAAACAAGGCCTCACCATGTGGCCCTGACTGGCCTGTAACTTTCTTCGTAGACCAAGATGGTCTTGAACTCACAGAGATTTAGACTCTTCCTTCTGAGTACTAAGACTAAAGGTGTCTATTTTATGGTGCCAGAAGGTGTCACACATACTACTTGTGGGGAGAAAAGAAATCAAAGTCTGACCCAGCTGTGAACCCTATAAACTGTAATAACAACTGGCCTGGCATGATAGCTGCAATAGTGGCATGAATAGTATTAAAGAGATTAGCAGCTTCCTAATTGAATTTAAGGCCTGTTCCACAAGACAGAACTCATGCATGGTATTGATAACTGGGCCAAGAATTCCTGGTGGATTAAGTCATAGGCCCTAGGGAAGAACCTATCATTCTGCTAAAAACAAAACAAAACAAAATCCCCATAATGTTAAACCAGTCCCCTAAACCAGTGGTTCAACTTTCCTAATGTTATGACCCTTTCACACAGTTCCTCATGTTATAGAAACCCCAACCATAAAATTATTTCCATTACTATTTAATAACTACTATGAATTGTAATCTAAATATCTGATATGTAGGATTTCTGATATGAATTCCCTGTGGAAGGGTCATTTGACCCCCAAAGAGGTCACAGCTCACAGGGTGAGAATCACTGCCTTAACCACTTATTTTTATGTCCATAGATTAAGGCAGTTCTTAGCTTTCATTAGAGAAAGTTCTTTTTGCAGTAGCTACCAATTAATGCAGAGATTTATAACTGGTAAAGTGCAAAGAATAAGAGCTTAGTCAGCCAAGATAGGGCATTTCTTTCATCCTTTCCTCCTGGGCCTCAGGAGTTATCTTGGAAGTGGGAGTGGAAAGCATGTAAGAGGGAGAGGTTGTGGAAGACTTTTGTGAAATAGTGGCTTCTGGATATGGCAGGGCTGTTACACATATGAATTCATAATGGACGTGACCTCATGCACAAAGTCAATATATCCTAAATTCCAGCCCAAATGGGGGTGGCTCACAGAGTCTTACTCCAAGGTGGGAACCAATTGATGGTTACTAGGGAGGAGAATCAATTTCTTCAGGGACTCGGGCCCCTTGGAACTCCAGTTGGATAGCCCTACACCCATGCAATACTGGCAGCTTAAAGTTGGCTTTTGTACACTCTAAATATGTGTTACTCTCATTGTTTAATAGAAAGCTGACTGGCAGCTGAATGGGCAGGAAGAGATTGGGAAAGGTAGACTGGGAGGATGATGGGAAAAAGATGGGCAGAGTCTCAGGAGATGCCAAGAGAAAGAGGAAACAAGACATGCTAGAGGACAGGTAAAACCATGAGTCACATGACAACATGTAGATTAATAGAAATGGGTTGATTTAAGTTATAAGAGCTAGCTAGTAACAAGCCTGAGCTATTGGTTGAGCGTTTGTTATTGGTATTAGGATTCGGAGTGATTATTTGGGAAGTGGCTGCCAAAACACAGTTCTATCTACAGCTCAATCAGTTAAAAAAGAGTTTATGAAGTTGGGAGAGAAAAGTGGTGGTGAGCGGTATAGAAGGAGCTGGAGGGGAGGGAGTGGGTGATAGATTTGATCAAAATGCATTTTATGCACATATGACATTCTCAAGCAGTAAGAAAAAAGGAGAAGTGTCAAGTGGCTTACCGAGGCAAATCAGTCAAAATGACATCAAGCCTTTCATCTAAAACACTAAGAAGGTGATGCATTTCAGGCAAACATCTGCCTACTATGACTGTTACAAGCAATAAAGTTATCCTTTAAAGTTGAAAGAGATAGGGACATTCCATGAGAAAGATAAAATTACTCTGTAATCATTAATCCAGCAATGCAGAATGTGCTAATCAGTGGTTTTGTTTTTGTTTTTGTGTTTTTCTTGTCAACTTGACTCGAGCCAAGGTCATCTAGGCCTTGAATGAACTTCAGAAAATGCCTCCATCAGATTGGCCAGTTTGTGTGACATTTTCTTGATTAATAATGGATGTGTGAGGACCCAGCCCACTGGGGTAGTTTGGTAACACTTGAAAGCTCAAGTCTGCTAGACAAAATCTTGTTTCTTCCCATTTCATTTCTGTGGTTGAGTCCATTTTAGAATAACTGACATGGCACTAACACTGGAATTGTGCAAAGTACACAGGTATACAAAATCAGAGTTCCATAAGATGACTGCAGTGATGGACATTTCTCCATTAAAAAACAAAGCAAACAAAACCTTCAGTCTTCTCAAATACTTCATAATTTGAAGCAATTAGAATTTTTTTGCATGAATGTATGCCATTTTAACTTTTAACATCAACTTGGAGAACAAACAAAATTAATTTAAATCTTTTATAATAAAGTTCTATAAAAGCTGCTCAGCCTATGGAACTATGCCTGACAATGAAAAATACTGATTTAAGTTGCTCCTAAGTAATAAAGTCTTTAAAAGTAATTTAAGAAGTTAACTTAGCTTTCTATTGTTTCACTTTGCTGAAAAAAAATACATTTTAAATAGTTTGTTATGGAATCAAGACTATATAGTATGTGGCTATATGGTTTGGACATTTGCATATTAATTAAGCAAATAAATTTCTATTAACATTGTTAGACCCAAAGGAGATTCCAGTTCCCAAAAGGCAGTCCAAATCTCTGGAAATGGGCTCAAGCTGGGTTATTGGAGGATTTCTGGAGATTAGATAAAAGCCAGTATTCCTTAGAAGCTTGTGTAACTGGTTCTCCTCCCTTACTATTGGCAGAAGGCTTCCCGTGGTACCTATGAGCATATCAAAGCCCAGGCTGGCCTCCAGGATCCCTCAGTATGTACCTGTTAGACATTACAAAATCTATACTAGCATGCTAGTCCTTCCCGCCCCTCCTCCTCCTCTTCCTTCACCCTAACCTCCCAGCAGCTCACAGGCTTCCCTCCCCCAGCTACTCATTCTCCATATAACCTTGCTATTTTGATATACACTTTCTTTCTCCAATTCCTTCCTTCTCCCCTCCCCCACGGCCATGTATCTACAGCTCAATCAGTTAAAAAAGAGTTTATGAAGTTGGGAGAGAAAAGTGGTGGTGAGCGGTATAGAAGGAGCTGGAGGGGAGGGAGTGGACTTAACCTCTGGCTCTTCTCTCTCCTTCTCTTTCTTTCTTTCTGTCTGTCTTTCTCTCCCCCCCACCTCATATTTACAATAAAAACCTTCCCCTTAACCATACCATGGAGCAGTCATGTCACTAGTTTATTAAAAACAAACAAACAAAAACCTGTCTAACAGCTATAAAATATTAGTTGATTCTAAAGTTGAATTCAAGTTCTAATTTAATATTAAAATTTATTCCTTTTTAAACCTTCACTGTTTAAAGAATAAGCTTTTCAGCATCCCTTCTGTACTTAAAGCACAGGCATGTGCGGGTACATAGGTACATTATACAGCGTATCTATGGAACTAAAGTTTCATGGGGAGTCAGAGTGAAAGCATCCCTACCAGAGAGTCTTAGTGGGGAAAGAGTATCTCCAAAGATGCATAGTTGGGTGAAAGATAAAGAAACATTTTGAAAATGACATAGATTCTCCTCAAAAGCACACCCCAGAAGTTTGAAACACACACACACACACACACACACACACACACACACATTTGGTCAAGTTAAAAACCTAGACTGCATACTCATGTGGCATCTGAAAATACAAAAGGCTATGTAGTGTTTTTAAAGTGCCTTTCTCCCTCTGGAGGTGACTCTACCCTCTTCTGTGCCTTCTAGAGAAATTCCCCACAATTCCAAGCAGATATCTTACATAAGAAATTGAAGGCTGCCTGATCTTCTCTATTGTGCTCATGCTCACCAAGGCCTATAGTATAAGTCCTGAGTGTGCAAAGAGCAAAGAACAGTCACCTCAGTGATAGCCAGATGAGAGTGGTTGACAGAAAGGCCAGGGAAATTCAGCCAAGAATACACTGTCTTGGCATGGATTGGGCCCTTGTGGACTGCAACCTCTAAGTGAAAAAGAAAATGGTTAGGGCATCTTATCCTGCAGGGCACTGTTCAGAGACCTCTGGCCAAATGGGCCCCATTCTAGCTGGCTACAGTCACTTAGAGATCTGATCGGCCTGACTGAGGCAGAAGGGTGTGAGAGCAATGAGGAAACCTGACTCCATGTCATGTGAGGACAGATAACAAACTAGGTATGTCTAGCCTTACAGAAGCCAGAGATGACAGGCCTTAGAAAGGATATGTCAGCTGTCTTCAAGTCCATGAAGGATTGCCATGGGGCTGACAGGTTGGTTTGTTCTTGCTAAGACCAGCAGGCAGAGCTACTGTCTGTGCCTTCCAGAATTAAAGGCATGTCACATGAACAAAAGAGAACCCTTGAAAATGCAAAGATCACTACTTCCCACATCTGCAGAGGAAGGTGACAGAGTAGCCAAAGTCCAAGCAGAGAATCTTTGATTCTAGATTGACTTTAGATCTCCTTTCAACTCTAAGTATCTGCTTCCAGAGGATCCTTGAGGAAGCCATTGCTTATGCTGGCCTCAGTGGAATCAGTAAATAAGTCCATGCTGAAGAAAAACATCTGCTTCAGAGCAGGAAGACAGCTGTGCTGTCTGCAACCAACCCAAGATAAGCAAGAAGATGGAGACTTGCCCTCTATAGATGCTTATTGATAAGAACATGAAGAAATCTTTGTGAGCTAGTTAGGAAATGATTTCAAAACATTAGTCACTGTAGTTTCTGGGACTTGTAAACCTTTTGGTAATGAGTCACCAGTAAGTTAAGAAACAGTCTTCTGAATCTCACTCCATAATTGTTATAAAAACCTCATCTATCATGCTTTGATACAGAAGTATATTACAGGAAGAACAGCTTTGTACCTTAGACATTGGATTTGGAATATTTCCTCTAGTTATTTACATGAGCTTCTCCCTCCTCCCCACACCCAAAAGGACAAATTCTGTTTCCTAAGATACAGGGAAGTTCTAAATACAATCTTCAGGGATAGGAGTATAGCTCAGTGGTCAGGAATCTGCACAGTCTACATGGAGCCCTGAGTTTGACCTCTAGCATGAAAACTGATCTTATTTGAATGTTTGCACCGTAGATATCCTGGGGCTCATCTCAGCCTCACCAGGGCAGTCGGGTGTATATGGAGTCCTTTCTATGTGTCAGTCTCTTTGCAGGGAAAGAGACCACAACAAATGCAAGATGAAAGGATTCTCCACCTTGATGGAATTTATAGGGTACTACAGTAAATTACTATCTGTAAAATCATTTCCTTTTTCTGTAAATTCAAGATATCACGAGAGTTCTATGACAATTTTAATAAAGTATATATTAAGGACATATGAAGTGATAAAGAAAACCTTAGGCCATGAGTATTAGGAACTTCACTGTTTCTAGCTGTAAGAATTAGAGATCAGAGCCATTGACTAGCTCCTGTCTTCAGTTGACAGATTCAACATGTTTAGTGATAATTCAAATTAACATTTTCTAAACAACAAGTAGGGGGCCAGTTACTGTTCCAAGAGTTTTTCTCATTTTTCCCAACAGTCTTGAGGATGCCTTATTATATGTTTTTCTGGTTTGGGAAATGGAGGCACTGTTCTCTTGGGAAATCAACGGTCTCTCTTAACAAAACAAGATTTAATAACTATTTCCTAACAGTAGGCTCCAAATTTGAGCTTTTACCATTTGGTTTTTGGTTTTTACCATTTGGGGTGTTCCTGGTGTGGCAGGAGTGTGCCTGGAGCTGGGATGGAGCATGTTGTTGACATGTCTTCCACACTGGTATGTTTTTCTATGGGGGTCCCTGTCGCTGCAAGCTCTACGGCCAACAGTGGAATGATTGTGGCAAAAATCAACCTCTGTTCGGTGTGACTTTAGTTGCTGGCATTGGTTCAAACTTCTGGAGTTTGACACCAGGTGGTTATTTTAGCCATATTTATGCACAGGATAATTTTGAAGCTTGGTTAATGTCTGTTTCATTTGAGGACTTGCCATCTTCTTTGTAATTTCTACTTTTTTGCTTCCTGTTTTCTATCTTTAAACATAACACACAGTGCCAATTTAGAACCTGATCTTATAACTATTGTTTGGGTAAGGCTGAAAGTTTTCCTGGTCTTGTCCAGGCTTGTAGCAGCTTATAAAACAATCACTCAGGTTTAATCACAAACTATTTGGCCTATGGCCCAGGCTTATTACTAACTAGCTTATTCATGTTGAATTAACCCATTTCTATTATCATATAGTACCGTATGTCTCAAGGCTTCACCTGTGTTCCATTACCTCTTGCTTCCAGGTGGCTCAAAGTGTCTGCCCTGACTCTGCTTCTCTTTTCCCTGTATGTCTCCTGGATTTCCAGCCTGGCTTATATCCTGCGTTGCCATAGAACAATGCACCTTCTTTATGAACCAATGATAGCAACATGTATTCACAGCATACAGAAAGACCATCCTATAGCATTTGTGTTCTTCATGAGTCTCAAGTTTGAAATATGTGTTATTTCCTCTGCCTGAGATAATCAACTTATAAGAGAAAAAGCTTTACTTTGGCCCACAGTTTTGGAGTCTATAAACCATGGCTGACTGGCCTGACTGCTTTGGGTTTATGGTGGAACATCTGGTGGAAGAATGCAACAGAGTAAAGGTATTTTCGTCATAGCTGAGGTTACAGGGAGAAGGTGTGAGGGATAAGGAGAATAGGGTTCCTTTTTGAGAAACTATTCTTTTTGAGGACCTATCCCCCAAACTTTCACTAGGTTCCACCTATTAAAAGTTCTCTCACTTGCCAGTAGTGCCACTTTGGGGACAAGCAGCTCATACATGGGAGTTGATGGCAGATTTGAATTACACTAGGTGCTCTATTTTGAATGGATGGTCCTACATTGTAGTGGTTTGGATGAAAATGCCCCCCCATAGGCTCATCCATTTGCATGCTTTAGTCCCCAGTTGACAAACTGGAAAGGTTTAGGTGTGGTCTTGTTGGAGGAGGTGTGCCACAGCGCTTGTGTGTGCCCTCTCTCTCTCTCTCTCTCTCTCTCTCTCTCTCTCTGCATGCTGCCCATGGATCAGGAGGTAAGCCTCTCAACCACCTCTCCAGCATCATGCCTGATTGAGTGCCACTCCTGTCATGGTGACCAATTAACTCTCTGAAACTGTAAACAAGCCCTCGATTAAATACTTCCATTTCTAAGAGTTACCTTGGTGTTTCTTCATAGCAATACCACATCAACTAAGACAGATATCAAATATTGTAAAAATAACTTTTAAAAGTTAAGTCTAGAGAGGATTTACATTCATCTCTGAGTGGCGACTAGGTACACAAGGAACCTAGGGCCAGCTTGACCCGTTTCAGGAATCAGGATTCAAACTTCACTGACTTGTTCACCCTCCAAATTTTAATGTCATCTTAGCCCCATGTGTGCTCAGTTATTAGGCCCCCCACTTTACTCCTTCCTCCTTGAAAAGCCCTGAGCTCCAATTTTTGTTCCCAGACTATTTCCTAGCCCCTCAGACTTTCAACTACCATTTTCCAAACTTGTCACATGTTTGTAGTGAGAAGCAGCCTATCCACAGAAGACAATGTGGTGTGGGAACAGCCCCAAAGCCGGTGCCTCAGGTGATGTAGGAAGGACTCACAGGCACCTAGACACCATTCAGGGGACATTAGGTGACCATGGGACAGAAGGTAGCCAGATGTCTGATGCACAGGCTGATAATTACCTCAATCTCTGTTTGGGGAGAAACAGAGATGGAATCTAGACTGTGATAAATTAATAAATGATGAAAAGAGAAAACGTGATCATTTTAGAATAATGTAAGGTCAAGGGAAAGGCAAGGCTTGCCATTATGTTAATGGTGATGAAAACCTTCTAATTTACTACTACTACCTTTTGGGGGAAAGTCCAATACAACCTGGTAATGCAATACTTAAAAGTGAACATTACAAAGATTTTTTAACCACATGAGAACACTTTTCTGAGTAAAAATGGATATAATATTGCCCATCTAATAAATTCAATCAGATAAACCAGGATGTCTAGGTTAGGGTGTAACATAAAACTTCATTTTACAACATTGTCACACATACAAAAATTCAACTCAGAAATTTCGTGGATTTATTAACTGAAATTAGTCCCAAACTAATCTTTTTAACATTGATGGGACAAACTGACCCTTATACTAAGAAAGTGGGCTAATAACAAACTACAATCAGTACAGCTTAGTCTTTTCTAATAACTCAGGACCCCAGGAGTTCCTGTAGCTATAGTTGACCATCAAGTAAGAATAAAGCAAGTTTCCATCTGAAGCGGTACATATCCATTGTCCTCCCCTTTTAAGAATCCTAAAATCATTCATGAACAAAAGAATAAAAATGGAATTCTGATTGCTTTATGGAAATTTCCCTCTAGTTATAATTTTTAGTTCATATAGTAAGATAGTAGGAACTGGTGGTCCCACTGGGTAAATCAGTTGCAATAATTATGTAAAGAGTCAGAAGTATGGGATGGCCTCCGGGTGTGAGAACCACCCATGGCGAAAGAAGAACATCATTTTATTTACACATAATAAAAATATTTGGAAAGATTGATATGACTTTATTGGAGAGAGGCTGAGATGATATCTCAGTTGGTAAAGTTCTTGCCATTCAAGCATGATGACCGGAGTTTGAGATCCCGTACCCATGTAAAAGGCCAGGCATGGTGGCATGCACTTCTAACCCCACTGCTGGTGAGGTGGACACAGATGGGGCTCACTGGCTGACCAGCTTAGCCAACCCAGCAAGCTGCAAGTCCCCGAGGCCATGCTCTCTCTTAAGGCCCAAGGTTGACCTCTGGCCTCCATAAGCATGGGAAGGCTCCTACACACATGTATACCCCTCTCCCACCACAAAGAACAAGATTTAACTGGTCATATTTTATTTTAAATGCTTACAATTTCCAAACTGAAATATATAAAAATTGAATACATTGCATGAGACTGTTCACATCATGTTAAATGTTAAGACAGTATGACATTTAAAAATCCTAAAAACTACATTTCAAATAAATATATGTACATGTTATGTTAACTATTAAAAGGATTATTATTTAAAAACACTGATATGAATCTTTTAAATATGTAATTATATACCTGCTGACTTTTAAAAATACAAACTGTTTTTCAGAATTTAACAAAGCAGTAAAAAACCATTTAATCTTGTACAAATGCCTTTAGCTACCAAAATCTACCAGACCTCATAGAGCACAAATATTGGCCAACTACTTCTACCCATGTTAGGCACAGGGGATCTGCTGCTGGAGTCAGTGAGACGGCTGGGAGTCAGCTTGATGGACCTGAGTTTTTCTATCAGGCATCCTTGGGGCAAGGAGAATGTCTAGAGAAATGATAACCACAGACTCCTACTGTCTAACTAGTGCCTCCTCATGCCCTCACATTTAGATGTAAAATTGGACTAACACAGATGTATAGGAAGAGGTTTGGAAGAGAAGATTGGATATCCTAAGGGAGGGTCAGCAGCTTGGACAGTGAGGTTCCTCAAGAGCAGTGGGTGAGCTTGGATACTGTAGCGCTCCTCATCGTCGTTGGTGGCATAAAGCAGTTCCCATGAAAGATTGGCCCACTGACCTCTAACAGCCTCAGCGTTCAGCTTCCCAATGTGGACCAGAAGCTCCTGAAGTACCAGGACCCTTGCAGTGTAAACACCCTGAAAGTGTAAAAGAGGAGGAAAGGTTACCGTCCATAAAGCAAAACTGCTTACCACACAACAATAAAGATTGGCCTTTCAAGATGCACATGCATTGCTTAGCTTTCGAATCAAGAATCACCTCTGTTTTCTTAGCTCTCTAAATAAGTATGAGAAAAAATTTCACTTAATTACTACAACAACAAAGCTTCAGTTACTTAGTCTTTTCTGACTCTGACCTGATACTTCACATGGCCTTGGCAATGCACAGACATAAATGATAGTGGACAAATCTGTTATTTTCTCATCAATGTGGCAAAATACTGGACAAAAAGAAGGAAAGGTTGGGGCTGGAGAGATGGCTCAGTGGTTAAGAGTACAGTTGCTCTTCCAGAGGACCAGAGTTCAATTCCCAGCACCTACATGGTGCTTACAACCATCCATAATGGGATCTGCCCTGCAGGCATACATGTAAATACAGCACTCGTATAAATAAAATACATAAACAACCAAACTTTAATACCTTTAATCTCAACTCTCAAGGGCAGAGGCAGGCAGATCTCTGAATTTAAGGCCAGCCTGGTCTACCGAGTGAGTTCCAGGACAGCCAGGGCTGTTACATAGAAAAACCCTATCTCAAAAAAAGAAAAAAAAAAAAAAAAAGAACAAGACAGGAAGATTTGTTCAGGCTCAGTCTGACGGATGTCTTGGCACAGGATGTGCCCAGAAGTCTGTTTCCAATGATAAAATCATTGAATTGTTTGTTTCCTGACACCTATTAAACTGATAAGACTAATCACAGTGGACAATTGTTCAGCTAGGCTCCTTCGAGGAAGTTTTAATGAGATATAGTTTGATTTGTGCACACTCTGCTTATTTCCATTGCTAATTTATAATCCAATGGCCCTTGGACACTCAGTCTGAGAACAGTTCTCATGGCCTCAGAAATAAACACTGTGCTCTGAGCAGTCCTTCCCTAGCTCCTCATCCACTCTCCTAAGCAGCCACCATGCCGATCTCAACAGTCACCTGTTCCAAGTTCACAGACCTTGAACTAACTGTCCTTCCTTCTTTTCCATGGCTACGGTATACCATAAAATGTCCACTATATGTTGCTGCCCAGCTGAACTGATTACCTTTTAGCCATTAAAAATAACACTACAAACACCTGTGTACACATTTCTGAGTTACCCTATGCTTTTGTTTCTTTACAGTGCAAACTGCAGGAACTACTTGAGAAATTTCCTATTTTGCAAGGTGACTGTGTATTACTGACATTAGGATATAAGGGATTTAATCTCTTAACATCCTTGTCAAGACTTTTAATTTTAGCCATCATAGTACAGTAAAATGTTTTTTTCCTTGAATATGCTAGACAAGTAATTTTATCACTAACTCACATACCTAGTCCCAATTTTATTTCAGGTTTGAATTGTTTCCTGACAAGATTTAGTGCTTTTGTGTGTGTATGTTTACTCTTCACTGTGTATTTTAAAAGCAGCATATATACAGCTTCTGTCCATCTTCAATTGGGCTGTTTTTATTAGAGTCTGCATTCTTTACTTAATATAGTAACAAATCTTTTATGAAATATATGGTTATTTTTTCTGTTCTGGGTTGTGTTTTCACTTTATGACAGTGTCTTTTGAAACACAGTTTATTTTTTCAATACCACTTTGCTTTGAGGCAGGGCCTCATATAGTTCAAGCTGGGCTCAAATACTGTATTCTGTGTACAGAGGATTACCATGAAGCCTTGGTCCTCCTGGGGTTTAGAATGTGTGGAAGCCCTCCTTCTTTCTCCTCTTCTTCATAAATTGTTTTTTGTTCTGTTGTTTTGGCTCTTTGTCAACATTTCAAAAATTTACTTTATTTACATGTCTAAGTATTTTACCTGCATGTACCCAAGAAGGCCAGAAGAGAGATCCAGCCCACTGGAACTAGAGTTACAGATGGCTGGGAACTGAACCTGGCTTCTCCGCAAAAGCAACAGGGCTCTAATTCACCGAGCCATCTCTCCACCTCCTCGTTTTGTTGTTAACACAGGATTCTATGTGGCCACACATGTAAAGTCACTATGAAGTCCTTTGTAACTAAGAATGTCTCTAAAGTCTTGATCTGCTAAGATTACTCATCTGACATTTCAAAAAGCTTTATTTTTGGTCAGTTGGCTTTTTTTTTTTTTAAAGACAAGGGCTCAATTTGTAGCCCAGGTTTCCCCCCTCAGCCTCCTAGGTCCTTGGTTTAGGAAGCCACTATACCAGCAAATACAGGACCTATGCTCCTCCTTCGTTTTTTTTTCTTTCTCGATCCTGGGTATTTAACCTAGGGTCTTGTGTATATGAGGCAAACACTCTACCAATGAGTTACTTGTGCATTCCCGGTTAACCTATTTATTTACCTCCTTTCTGACAGATACCTCACATTGTCAGAATGAAGGAGAATCTGTTATAGATATGGATAACCTTGAACTTCGTATCCTCTAGCCTCTTACTCCTGAGTGCTGGAGTTACCATACTATGTTACCTTGCCTGGTTTTATGTGGTGTTGGTAGTTGAACTTAGGGCTACAATCATCCCACACAAGCCCTCAATCAACTAAGATGCACATTTAGCCTCAAGGTTTTACATAAATTCTTTTCATTTTCATTTATTTGTGTCTATGGATATTTTGTTTGGGCGCATATCTGTGCAATATATGCATACAGTGCCTGAGAAGGCCAGAGAGGGTGTTGGATCTTGTGGGAGTTCCAGATGGTTAAGAGGTACCATGTGGTTGCTGAAAATAAACCTTGGCCTTGTGGAAAAGTAGGCACTGCTCTTAACTGTTAAGTTATTGTTCCATCTCCTAAACCTTTTATTTTGAATGATGTATATCAATGTGGTTTCATTTGTGCCTCATATTTTTATCATGTCTAAGAATTTATTCTCAAGGTTAAGGTCATGAAGATTACACTCATATTTTCTCCTAAAATTTCCATGGTTTTAGCTGTAACATTTAGCTCTTTTATGCAACAGAGGTCAGTTACTTAATATGGTATTAGCTGAGCTCTTTGGTAGATTGAATTGCATCTTCAAATAAGATGAACGTTGATCCTAACCCACAGTACCTGTGACTATGAACTTTACTAGAATAGACACTTTGCAAATGTAACTAAGGAGTTTGAGATGTGATCATCCTGGATTTACGTGGATCCTAAGACAATGTCTGGTATACTCATAAAAGAAAGGAGTAGGAGAGCACTCCAGCATACAGTAAAGAAGGTCACGTGAAGACAGAGACTGGTGTTACAGTGCAGCACGCTAAGGACTTCGAGGAGCCAGCAGAAGTTAATGAAAGAACTCTAGAGCCTTCAGAGGGAGCATGGCCTCCTGACTCCAAACTTGCAGAACTGGGAGACAAATTTTTCTTTACAGTCACTAAACTTGTAGAAATGGCTTTTTGTAACAGCCAGGAGAAAATGACACCGATAATGCAATGCTTCTCTTAATTGAGGACACTGAATTATCTCAGTACCATTTGTTGAAAACATTGATTTGTCCAGTCTATGGTCTTGCCATCTTGTTGAAAGCCAGCTGAAAAAGACTATTCTTACTTCCACTTTATGCACTTATACACTCCCTTTATTCAACCACACAGGATCAGTTAGCTTTATGATGGATTTTAAAATTCACACGTAGGAGCCCCAACTTTCTTTCTAAAAGATTTTCCTGGCTATTCTGGGTCTCTTGACATTCAATGAGTTGTAGAAAACCACTCTGCCAGTTTTTACAACAGGCAGATGGGCCTTGAATTGGACTGTGTTAAATCTATAGATTAATTTGAAGAGTATTGCCATTTTAAATAAAAAAAAAAAAATATGTGCATTAGTGTTTTGCCTGCTCAAAGGTAACTTGCATGGCTACTACCCATGGAGGTCAGAAGAGGGCGCTGCAGGTGCTTGTGAGCCATCTGAGTGGTGGTGGGAACTGAATTCAAGCCCTCTAGAAGAACAGCCAGCGCTGTCTCTCCATCTCCCAGTTATTTCCATCTGAACAATATAGCTTGTTTCACAAACATGGGTATTTTATAAACACAAGTAGTTTTATTACGATTTTTAGTTCTTTCAACAATGTTTTACAATTTTCTGAATAATGTTTTATACTTGTTAAGTTTCTGTTTCTTTCGTTTACTTTTGAGAGAGGGTCTTGCTATATTAGCTAGCTGTGAACTGACAGTTCTTCTTGCCCTAGGCTTCTGCATGTAGAGATTTAAGATGTGAGATCCTATGCCTGCCTTGTGTTTTCTTCTTTAATGTATTCGTTTTGTGTGTGTGTGTGTGTGTGTGTGTGTGTATTGCATGTAAGTGTGTGTCTGTGTATGTATGTGTGTATGTGTATGTATGTGTGTGTGTATGTATACACAGTGGACACATGAGGTCATAGGACAACTTTTAGAAGTTGGTTCTCTTTCATCATGTGGGTACTGAAGACAGAACTCAGGCCATCAGATGTGGTGGCAAAGGCCTTTACTTAGTAAGTCATTTTAATGGCCCTTTATTTTATTTTGGTTTGTTCCTTGCTAGTATATACAAACACAAGATTTTATGCTGACCAGTTTTTTTTTCCCACATGGAGGGACTTTATTAGAATGAAGGGAAGGGAGAGAGGAGGAGGGAGGGGGAGGAAAGAAGAGGCCAGGGATGAGAGCCCTCTTGAAGTGAGGTGGGGGCCAGGACAAAGGGGAGAAGTCTAAGTCTAAGGGCTCTGGGCGGGCCAGGACAACTTCTTCTATCCTACAGTTACCTTCAGTAGTTTTAAAAGGAGTCCTAACATTCGGAGCACAGATTGCACCATTTGCAAATAGTGTCTTCTTTAGTTTTGATCCATATGCTTTTCTTTCCTTTGCTCCATTACTCTGTTGTCATAGCTGAGCTGCTACAACAGATTTATACCATGCGCAGGCCTCTAGTCTTTGCAACCTGAGTGACCGAGACAGAGCAATTACAGAACTGGGGTTTTTATGAATTCCACCACTAGCTAGGCAAAATAGTGAGGGCCTTGCTGAAAGGTGGACAGAGAAAGGGGGGAGGAAGACCAAGATTGGTCAAAGTTTGTTTCCTCATTGTTGTAGAGGCAGAGATGTCTGTAGCCAAGGCTCACCATGGTTGGGCTGCAATGAGGGCTCTTCCTGGAGAAGGCTGCCTCCTTCCTCTGTCATTGTACAATACACACACAGGAAGGTCTATCACCTTCTGTTATAAGGTCACTAATTCCATCACAGTTTCTCATTTTTGATCTCATTAAATCCTAATCACTTCCCTATATACCAAGGTAAGGTTTTCAATGTGGATTTGAGACAGGAGCAATCAGTTCATTACATACAGCCAGCCATAACCTACAGCACAATATTATGACTGTAATATCTAATAACTAATACCAATTGCACAACTTAGTATGTCCACATTGTGGCTAATGAATCATTTCCTTGGGGCTCCATTTCTGAGCTCAACTTTTACTTGATTTTTCTGATTTGCTTCTTTTGCTATACATTTTCAATATCAAATCAATTACTAGAAAAATTATTTTACTATGAAAGGGTATTAGATTTTGTAAAAAGTTTTTCCTTTTTATACACTGAGATAATTATAAAGCCTTTTTTCTTACTCTAGTGTTACTGTTTATTACATTATTGGTTTTAAAAATACTAAACCAATATTATATACTATTTTGACACAAACATTTTTATAGGTTACTGGATCAGTTTGCTAATATTTTGTTGAGGATTTTGCACCCATAATGATGGAGTTAGTTCTTTGTCCAGTATAGCTTACCCTGCTAATTTCTTGTGTGTTAATTCCTAGAAAGCACATTACCGTCTGTTACAAGCCCAGAGGCACATTAATTGTACACCTCAGTGTATCCACACCATGGCTAATGAATCATTTCTTTTGAGGAGTTCTTCAGAGCTGAACTTGTACTTGATTTTGATTTATTATTTTTTTTCTAATTTGCCTTTCTCATAGGTCAAAATCTCTGAAGTAGATCACTGGGATCTAGAGATGTAACCATCATAGGCTGCTTCTGACAGACACTGTCAGGGAGACAACTACAGGCCTTCTCAGTTCATCTTCAAAGTTCAGCCTCCAGCAAGTGAATAGGCAAGCCACGTCAAGGCCCAAATTCCTGGTAGTAACATGTCTAAGATAAAACCTTCTGTGAGTGGGGCCAGACAGCACAGAACCCATTGCCTAACTGTGTCTCGAATCTGGGCTCCACAATTGCAGTAGGGAACAGAAGAACACTGGCACCCTTGCTTTGAGAAAACTTATCCTTTAATACATTGGCACCCTAGCTTCCGGGAAACGTACCCTTTAACACACTGGCGCCCTAGCTTCAGGGAAACCTATCCTTCAACACCCTGGTGCCCTAACTCCCAGGAAACATAACCTTTAATACACTGGTGCCCTAGCTCCCGGGAAACTGGGAGCAGAGGAGAAGGGCGAGCCCTGTGTTCTGGGCTGCACCACTCTAATGGAGTCCCGTCTTGCTGAGAAAGGAGGCAACAGGATGAGCTTCAAACACTGGCTTCTTGCTATTCTTTAATAATGGTTTTTGGTAGATTTTTCTAAACTGTTTCTTTATTTGCTATATGCCCTGGGGTTATAAACTTTCAAGATAAGTTTTGAAAAGTCATTTTTGTTGGCAGAAATAAACTCCTTTTATTCTTGCCACAATGCCAGATAGACCTGAAACCCAAAACAGTCTCATAATATTCAACATTCATATTGTGTTCAATCAAGGATATTTTCAAATATAATAAGAAAAAGTACTAAGTCTTTTTAAAAAGTTCCCTATTTGAAGAGTTCCTGAGTTTTCAATGGTTAGGTTTGATTCAAAGAAGCATATATGTGGGCAGAAAATGTAATTTGTTACTAAAAAATTAAGTGGTAATTCTTACACTTGAACTGGGCATTTAAAAAAATTCCCATAACATACTTTATCAACCATGCAATAGCAGATTACATATGCTGGCTATCTTATAGATCAGCTGTTATACAATAATTACACATTTTCAGTTCCCCCCCTAGTCAGCTGGCCAAAGGAAATGAACCAGCTATTCTTGACTATACTACCTGATCATACAGCCATAATTGTAAGTGCCTTGTAGCTATCATTAGCACATTATCAACAGCTAGAATGTCCATACCATTTATCAGTTCAAGTATTTACGCTTTCCAGTCTCGAGGGTTCACTCATGAGAATGGCTTACCATAGTAGACTCATACCCCAGGGAGAACAAGCAAGGCTTTTCCTCTAGAATTGCTTCCTTCCACTGTTCCTCAGATACTAAACCAATGTACCAGTCCCTCTCATATTCTTGGAGATAGCTGGTCAGTTCTTTAAAGTCTTCTATTGGACCCAAACTTGCTTTATCAACCATTAGTTTTAATGTATACCTAAAAAATAGAAACCCAAATAATTTCAGAATAATTTATAATACACTTTAAAGATAGGAGATATATGTTAGCTATTTTAAGACTCTGAAGTAAAAGCATCTTATTCCAAGCCAACTCTAGTGGTACATGTGTAATAACCAGCATGGATGAGGTAGGAACACAGTGACCAGGTCATCCCTGGCTCTCTAGAATGAGCTCCAGGCCAGCCTGAGATCATGTCTCAACAGCCAGCCTCCCCTAAAAAAAAAACAAAAAACAAATCATCCATTTCAGATAAAAACTGAGAAAAACACGGCTGAGATATAGTTCAGTTGTTGTGCACTTGCCTAACATGCAGAACTAAGCCCTGGGTTTGATCCCCATCACCATGTAAACTAGGAGGTGGTATCTTAAGCTTATAACACCAGCACTCTGGAGGTGGAGGCAGGATATGCAGGTTCCATCCTCAACAGAGAGAGAAAGAAAGAATCAAAAGAAAGAAAGAAAGAAACCAAAAAACAAAACAAAACAAAACAAACTAACAACCTCCCCCAAACCCTAACCAAACAAAATGAAAAAGAAAAACAGCTAAAACAAAGAAATCCAACAAGTCATATTTTAAAAAATCCTCTATATATTGGGAAGTGGTGGTATATACCTTTTAATCCTAGCACTCAGAAGGTAGAGGCAGGTGGATCTCTGTGTTTGAAACTAGCCTGGTCTACAGAGCAAGTTCCAAGGCTATTACCTGGTATAGAGAGACATCCTATCTAGGAAAAAAAAATCCTTTACACAAACAAAATCAAATATATAGAAATTAACTTGTCTCCAATTCAATCATACTATAGACCAAGGCTTTTCTTTATTTTTATGAAAGCAACAAAAAATTATAAATTCATAAATATTCATTTATAAGTAAAAAAAAAAAACTTCTAGTGATTAAAACAAAACAAAACAGCAACAAAACACCCAACTTGTATATAATCAAAATGAGGTACCTGAATGCTTTCCGAACTAGCTGGAACAGTTCTGGTTTTTCTAAGAGCCAATCCAAGGTGCCAGAGCAGGGTAAGCCACCATTGTAGACTCTTACTATTTGACCAGGACTAGGCACCATGTCATCTATTCCAAATAAACCAATATAACACGCCATTACTGTATGGACATACAAGGTTTTTAAACCTTTATCCTTTGCAATTTCTTCCAGTACACTTGACTTTTCTTCTGAGTGAAAACATTCCAACTGCCTTAACACAAACTGATACCAGTCTTCTGGGAACAAAGGGCTTGCCTCCATTATTCTGGAATAGGGTATACAGTTAGACCTCCATTCTTCAGGTAAACGCAGCAAATGTGATTGTGAACAACTCAACTCCACGAGAGGGATGCATGCCAGATTTTCTTGATGGCCCTTGTCAACAGCAGGGAAGCCCAACAAAACCGTCCTGTAAAGATCATTTTTGGGACCTGTGTTTGTAGAATAATCATCTGCACTCTGGGAGTCTACTGATCCTGGAATAGGCAAACTTGTACTTGGTAGATCTTTGAACTGAACTTTCTCTCTTCTGTTTTTGATAGATGGTTCATCATCAAAAATACTGTCATCAGACCAGTCATGCAAAGTGTCTGAATTTAAACTATCCGAGTCTCCCAGGGATCTTAGGCAAGGTGAGGTGTTCAAGGCAGGTAGGACTACTCCTGAGGCTTCTCTGTTATTTTCAGTTTTGTGATTATTCTCCTGTGTGCTTGGCCTTTTAGAACAGTACTGAATAAGCACCCATACAAGCACTTTAACAAGGTCCTCTTTAAATTCCTTCAAGTTTTCATGAGAATCAATTATGCCAGATAGGACACTCCTGGCATCAGAGTACAGTTTCACAGGCAGAGCAGTGCACGGTGTCAGGACATTCCCCAAGTGCTCATTAAGGGAACAAATTTGTGGGTGCTCTAGCTGAAAAGCACTTTCAAACACTTCATCTACTCTCTGGGCTTCAGCAGCATGGCAGGAAGTTTCCTGCAATTCTAACCCCTAAGGAGGAAAGAGAAGCACTTAGGTTCACGACTGTCTCTTAGCCAGGGAACAGAAACCATCTCATTAGTGCAATGGAGTCTCAACACACAGATATTGAAACAACAAAAGCAAACTTCAACCAAGTCAAGAGTAGCTACCACTTCAACTGTGTTGTCTACACATTTGATGCTGGATAGAGATTAAAAGTAAGGCTACTACTATTTTAAAAGAAATTATAGAAAATTCCACAAGAAGTTGGCTATTGAGTATGACCATACTTTCATAAGATTATCTATTGTTAAGGCTAAATTATACATTAAAAACTTTTAAGTCAGACTTGTTTAGTGGGAGGGGAAGTCAGATCAGAACTGTAAAGTACATCCTATTAGTTCTGTGTTCTTTTCACCTTTTTTTAATGAGACTAGATAATTATTATTCTATTGTATGGAAGTACCCTAATTTATCAAATCCCATTCTTATTTTAATTTTTAATAACATTACTGTCTGCCTTAACCAAATGCAGCATAAATTTCATAGAGCACGAATTCTACTTGGTATTATTAATAAAGACCTGGAGCTAGATATTGGGGGACAGAGAAACAAGCCACAGTCACTTCTCACCTAGCCTAGTGACTCCTCAGGAACCCTCAGATTCAATGCTTCTGAGCCCTCTGCCAAAGGGTGAGCAGGTGAAGGGCAAAGTCCGCTTCTTCCCACCTTATTCCTTTCTGGGCCCAGCTATATCACTTCCTGCTTCAACTTTCCTAGTGCTGGGATTAAAGGGGTGTGTGTTTCCCAAATACTGGCAGCAGAGGCAAGGGATCCCAAGTATTAGGATTAAAGGTGTGTGCCACCACCACCTGGATCTGTTTGGCCTTGAACTCACAGAGACTCAGAACAATCTCTGCCTCTTCCAGTGCTAGGACTGAAGGTGTGTGACACTGCTCCCTGACCTCTATGGCTAACCCTGTGGCTGGCTCTAACCTCTGATCTTCAGGCAAACTTTATCAGATACACAATATATCACCACAGCAGCTGTCTTTGGTTATGATTATACTCCCAGTGTCTAAACCAGTACCTACAAGCAGATGATACACACAAGTAAGTGTTGAATGGCTAGCTCCTGTATCAATTAAGGACAGGTTGATTACTTCCTGAGGACGACGTATCAGTTCACTTTTCACTATTACAGATGCTAACTCATTTATTATGCATATTACAAACCACCAGTACCTTTGCAACCCATTTTTAAACCGCTGTTTCCCACCACAGCATGTGCTACTTATAACCTCAAGAGATCTCCCATCTTCTCTGAGGTTCCTACAGTTTCAGAGGAAAAACTTCAAATCTAGAAGGTAGGTAAGTATGGAGTATTCAATCCTAAGTGGGCATCTACATCACACCCAGGTCTCCCACAGCTTAGGAGACTGTCCGCAAGACACAGCAGAAAGATTTTAGGATCGCACAGCTGGGAAGGACTGCTGCAAACCACTGTCTTCTGCATATGATGACGCTGCTGCTCTCACAGAGGCTGTGGTGGCCTGCACAAGACCAAGCAGTCAGCGTGGGCAGAAGAGGGAAGGGCTCATGATGCCTCACCCCTAGTTGAAGAGCTTGTGGCAACTGATGACTGCCAGGCGAGGGAAGGAGCATCAGCATTCCTCAGGGGTGTGGCCCACACAGGTTGTCAGTGCTCCAGCAGATGGTCCTACACCTATGTCCATTCAGCATACTAGCAGCACTAATTGGACTCAGTGAGTTATAAAAAAAAAGAGACATTTTTTTGGCTGGGAATCTGGATGGGGGAGGGTCTGCAAGGAGTTGGAGGATAGAGTGGGTGTGGATATGATCTAAATACATTGTCTGCATGTATGAAGTCACCAAAGAACAAACAAAATAATTCTAGTAAACAGTGTGAAGAGTAAGTTTTATAAATTTCAAAGTAATACAAATGTTAGAAAGTGGTAAATTCTAAGCAATTTAGTAAAAAAAAATGGTACCATTAAATATTTATGTGTAAAAATTACAAAATATCATTAAAAGGATTTATGTTATTGAGTAATAGTAAGCCATATAATTAAAAAATGTAATAAAATAAAGCAAAAATACTCATAATAATCTGCAAGTACTTTGTTTCCTTCTCAGCCTTGCAGAGGTGACAGTAGATCAGACTTTAGGAGAGCTGGAATGATCTGAGGGCACTTTAAAGTAGACCGATGATATCCCCACAGCAGCCAGTTTATGATTTGGTAGGCTCAAGATGGAACTCAGGCATTTCCATGTGCAGTAGATGCAACTAGACTGAGAATGAATTTTGAGAACCTCTGTAGTAAAGGGACAGATTTTAGGTCACTAGTACTTCATCCAGTCTCTGGTAGACAAAGAATGTGCCCTATCACTACAGACTCAGGGCTATTTACTGAAGGTCTGTTCTTGTTAGGAACTATTCCAGGGCCTTAGGTTTATTCTTGGATAAAAGCATGAGAACTGTATCCCTGTGACATCACATTAGTGAGGGACATAGCCAATCAATAAAAAGCAATCATTAGTTTTTAGAAGGTGTGAGTGCTGGCAAGGCAAGGGCTGGGGTTGCTGGGAGTGGTTCTAACACCTAGGAGAAAATACTGGAGCAGAGACTTGAAGATGGTAAGGGCTTGAGCCACATGACTGATCACCTGAAGGGAAAGGAAACAGCCAGAAGGCTGGAATAGAGGTTGAAGTAGCATATAAGGTTTAAGAAGTAATAGACAGCCTGACAATTTAGGGCCTTGGCTTTCAATGAAAGAGATCTGCTATAGCAGTGGTTCCCAACCTTCCTAATGCTGTGACCCTTTAATACAGTTCCCCATGTTGTGGTGACCCCCCAACCATAAAATTATTTCACTACTGCTTCATAACTGCAATTTTGCTACTGTTATGAATGGAAATGTAAATATCTGATATGTAAGATATCTGCTATGTGATCCCCAAAGGGGTCACAGTGGGTTGAGAACCACTGAAATAAAGGGTTTCTGCTGTGGGATAATGCTCTTGTGCACTGGAATTGGTTTAATTAAATGCTGACTGTCAGTAGCCAGGCAGGAAGTATCAGTGGGCAACCATACTAGAAGAATTCTGGGAAGAGAAAGAGTAGAGTCAGGAGTCACCAGCCAGATGCAGAGGAAACAAGATGAGAATGCTGGATGGAGAAAAGATACCAAGCCAAGTGGCTAAACATAACTAAAAATATGGGTTAACTTAAAGAGTAAGAGTTAGCTAGTAACAAGCCTGAGCTAATAGCCAAGCATTTATAAGTAACATTAAGCCTCTGAGTCAATTATTGGGAAAGTGGCTGCTGCTTATTTAAGAGTGACTGGCAGGACAGAAACTTTTGCCTACAAGTTTCCTGTAGAGAAGTGACCTGACCTGATCTCATTTTCAAGATCATTTTGGTTGATAATGTAGAGGCCACTATCTGGGGTGAGTAAGAGAAGAAGATGACCAGCGTGGTGAAAAATGATGGACACAAATATAGCTTAATAGGATAAGGAGTATCTGCAGGCTGAATATGGCAAACACAGAGGTATGCATTGCCTTTACCTGAGCAACCAGAAGGACAGTTGTCACAAAGGACTGCTAGGCTCCGGGACTCTGATGTGAAGAGGTTACAACTTATAAAGCAAGAGTATTATGTCACTACTGACTGGCTAAGTTGGACAGATCTAGGAATAAACACAGGAGTTAGCAAGCTATAAAGTCACTGAGGGCCTTGTCAAGTGCAGGTTTGGTAACAGAGTCAAAAACCTAAGTAAGATGAAGACAAGTTGGAAGAATAAAATTGGAGATTTACAGTAAGAATTCTAATAAGGCACTTTACACTTAAAAGAAAGAATAATGGTGTACCATCTAGGGTAGTGGGGTAGAAAGATGCTTTTTAGTAAACCAAAAATGTTCATATGATACATGGGGATTTAAGAAATTATTGATTCCCTTTTTTGAGATGCTCAACTAGACATGGATAACAAGAACAAGACTAGGAAATGGGCCTGGAGAGATGCTCAGCAGTTAAGAGTACTGGCTGTTCTTTCAGAAGACTCAAGTTCGATTCCCAACAACAACATGGTGGCTTATAACCACCTGTAACTCCAGTTCCTTTTCTGACCTCCATAAGCAGGTCACACATGCAGGCAAAACATCCACTGGCATAATAAAATAATAATGATAATATATTTTTTAAAGGACTAGAAAAAAATGTTGGTTTTGTTACCATGCTCCAGTATGCAATCAGCATGAGTCAGCTATTAATATATGCTTATTGAAATATACCTTTAAAAATCATCAGATGTTTTCATAGACTACGATCTGCTTCCTTCAAGCTAAGAAATTGTTTGGTATGTACATAACAGGTAAAACTTTATATACACTCTATATAAACCACCATGGAAGGTTCAAGTGTTACTGACCTTCACATTAATGCAGCAGTAAGGATAGCCATGCTCTAGGACCATTATCCATATGAGGCGATCCTCAAAGCGGCCCAGGTAATGAGAGCCAGGCAGGAGGAGACCTGAAAGAAATTAGAAAAGGGAGGAAAAGGTAAGCAGTAACTCTCCAGGCTTCTTTATTTTGTTCTATGAATATCTCAAATTAAATATCTAGAACTTTATTCCAATTACTTTGTTAATCATTAAGTCAAAACTAGAAAGGAGGGCCTTTCTAGTTGATGAAGTGTCAAGCTCTTCAGGAGCACTCAGAAGAGACAACATATAGGTGACAATATAGAAAATTTAGGAGCTGTTTGTCAGAAAAATGACCATGTGGAAACTACTGTATAAAATGCTAGACATTTCAGGTATTTTAGGAAAAGTATGCAGCCAATTTCACACTGACCTAAAAGATAAAATATAACAATGTGTTGTGGTTTTGAGATTTTGCATAATTTACATCATTTGTGAGGTATGAATATTTTTAAAGCCTAGCTCCTCTTTCAATGCAGTACCTGAGACTTAATCATGTTGACTGCAACCAGTTCAAGTTCATTCATAGCTGTTAGAATTCACTGTATGAATATAGTTGAATTTCAGTATTCCTTTCCTAACTGATAAACAATTCAGGTACTGTCATTTCTGCATTGTTAGACGGAACAGCTATGGGAATTTGCTTTTGTAAGTCTCCTTATTCAGCCGTGGCACTGATGAGTGAACTCAGCAGGACTGGCTGCCATCTTCTGAGGGAGCAGCCAGTGAGGACCTTTTACTGTGTCTCATTGCTTGTGCAAATGGTATACCTGCTTTCCTTTAAAGGTCTCCTCAGTGGGATGTTGTAGGCAGGTGACCCACACAAGCATCTTTACAGATGTAACCAATGATATCCATTTGACAGAAATTCATTGTAAGTTCATGGAAATTATTAGCAGAAAGGAATTTCTATGTTTCAATGTTGACCCTGACACCTGAGTTTATTTTAGCAAATGTTTTCCTTTACAAGCTGTCAAATCACTGCAATAAAAATTTCCCTATTTTCATTTTATAATTTTATATTCAAATAAGCAGCAGAGATATGATTCTCTTTCATATTTAGTCTCTGCCTATACATCAAAGTACTGAAACCTGTTTTACAGTTGGATCAAAAGGATTTTTTTGCTTTCTTTCCTTTCATTCTTATTTTTTTCTTCAGTCCATCAAATATATCTGCAAGAGTTTTCATCCCAACAGACCACTCACCTAAACTCCCAGCTGCCATTGCCGTCTGCAGAGCTGCCGTTAACCTGGGGACCATCTGCTGGTAGAACACTGTGTCTGCACACACACAGGCTGTGGTGCCCACTGCCCCAGGCCAGCTCTGCACGGGACGTGGAAACCCCACCAGGAACACAGGAAGAGTGAAGAGGGGCAGCAGAGGAGAAGACAGTAGTGTGGAAAACACTACAATGACCAACACAAAGGGAGCGAACACAGTGTTGAGGACACACAAAGTGGTGGTTGTTTTTCTGTGCTGTTTCTTTTCTGCCCAAGATGCCAAAAGTACAGTCATAGCAAACTGTAATTTAGTGATGAACTGAGGCACACGGTCTCGCAGGATACCAATCTGTGGATACATAAAAATGATTATTATCTTAGCAAATGCCTTATGAATTTTCAAAAATCACATAAAGAAAAAGAATTACAGAATTATGCCTAGGTATTTTGAGGGAATAATAGCTCTAGCATGCAATTCCTTGTTACAATTTTCTGCAACCTCAAAATTAGTAAACAAGAAACTACATTTATAAGTGTCTTAGGGTTTCTATTGCTGTGAAGAGACACCATGACCATGGCTACTCTTATGTATATATAAACATTTAATTGGGGCTGGCTTACAGGTTCAGAGGATTAGGCCAAGCATGGTGGCACACAGGCAGACATGATGGGCAGAGGAGAGCTCTACATCCACATCGGAAGGCAGCAGGACGGAAGTGAGACACTGGGCCTGACGGGAATATCTGAGACCTCAAAGCCCACCCCTAATGACACACTTCCTCCAACAAAGCTACACGTTGTAAACCCCTCAAGCACAATAGAGGCCAGGCCCCTCCCCCAGGACCTCTAACAGTCAGGTTCCACCTACAGAACACTCTAACTGCCCTAACTGCTGGACCCTACAGAGTAAAATCTCTGGGCATGAAATTCCACCAATCTCTATTCTGGAAAGTTCCACCCTGAAAAGTTCCACTCCTTTCCCAAAAAACTCTCTATAAGCCCTTTATCCTGTTCGGTTTGCTGCTGTTTCTCACCTGAACAGAGACATCCACCCTCCTAAGCTTTCCTCTCCCAATAAATCTCTTGTGGGAGGTTTGTTGTATGATTTGACTTTGTGGTATTCCTTGGCATCCAGCTGCCAGGATATCTTTCCATCCAAGCTGCAAAGATTACACATCTACTCCACCAATAACATACTTCCTAACAGTGCCACTCACTACTGTAGGGTAAAAGGGCCAGCCAAGAAACCCACTCTGGCTCTCAAACTAAAGCTAGTGAAAGAAACCCCACCTAGATCTGAGACCTGAGCCAGTGAAAGAAACACTTTATTCCTGAACTCAAAACCAAAGAAATGCACCCTGACTATGAAACCAGCTCCAAAGAAACATATTTTGGGCCTAGAATCAGAACCAGTGAAATAAATATGTCCTGGCCTTAATATTAGAGCCCCAAATTCCAAAAGAGTCAAAAGAGTCTGAAACCAGAGCCAAATCTGCCCCTGACCAATTAAGCAGAAAAGTAGCTAACCCCTGAGCAGAAGACTAACCAAACCCTAAGGACAGCATCTAGCCAATCCAAGCTCAAAGACTAAAATCTGGCCAATCCCCACCCTGGAACTCTCCCTAGAAGCCCTATATATGCCCTGTACCTGCTGCCTTTTCCCTGCTGACCTCTCCCACCCTGGCTGAGGCAGATACTCCTCTAGATTCTTCTGTCTCAATACATTTCTTGAATGAGGTTTGGGTGAGGACTGTCTTTTGCCAGAGCAGCTGAGGAGATTGAAGCTTTAACATTTTGGCTGGGGAATCCTTCCTCTAGGGGAGCAGAGTTGTTACATTCTGGGAGACAACTTTGCTGGGGAAGTGTTCCCCTGCTGGAGCAGAGCTGTCACACTGGAGAAGCCTTTCCCTGAAGCAGGACTGTAAGCTGCTACCCATGCTCACTGTGACCTGTGGTGGTCATTGGCTCCTCAACTGCCTGAATACCTTTCCATGGAGCTGTAACACTCAGTATTCCTGGGCCAGGATCCATTTTCATATAAGCTGCACTTACACCTACCTACAGGCCTTTAGGAGCCATTTCCATGAAATGCATCACAGTAAGTTTCAACTTTTTTACTGGTTTTTTTTTTTTTTGAGGCAGGATCATAATTAGCCCCGGCTGGTCTTAAACTTGCTATGTAGTTAAGATGACCTTGTACTCCAGATCCTCTTGGCCTCCACCTCCAGAGAAGTTAGGAATACAGGCCCCTGCTCTGCTGGCACTGGCAAGTTCTGTGCATGCTTGGCATTTTTCATGCAAACTCATCACTACACCAGGTAGGTTACATACTTAACCCAAGCCTGGTCTTTCCAAGTAATAATAAGTTACAGTATACTACTTAAATCTTATGGGTAAAAAATTTATCAAAAGCTATTAAATTAGGTTACTAAGATAAACTCTAGGAAAACACTTACTGAAGCTAACTGAAGGAAAAAAGACTAGATTAGTAACAGTAACAAAAGATTGAATTAGACTACATTGAATTAACTAAGATTAAATTAGTATTTTTATATTCAAAGTATAGGTTTGCTAGTTAGAATATTTTATTTCTAAACTGTAGTACAATGGTTAAAATTTATGAATCAATATTATGTATTCATCTTAGTAGCTTGTGTTCCTTTTTCAGTTTTTCGATTAATTTTTATTTTTTACACTCTTATACATGTCTACAATGCATTCTGGTTACACTTACACATTTTCCTCTTATCCCTGTGCACCCCTTTTCCTCCCTACAAATCTTTCTCTCATATTCATGACTTTTGATTTTGTTACCTGAGTTGAATCTGGAGCATCTTTATACCATGAGTATGGTCATAATAAAACTGTCAGGTAACAAGTGATGAGAATGTAGCCTACCTGGGAAAACCTCATATATTGCTAACAGTGTAATTCTAAAATGATATGCTTGAAAGCAACATGCCAGCAGCCTGAAGCATAATATGTGAATGACCAGATTCCTATTCCCTCCCCCCCGCCCCCCCCCCTCTCCATCTACCTACCTATCTCTATGGGAAATAAAAAACACAACTGTCCAAAAATATGTATACAAATGCTCACAGTAATACTCCTGTCCATAATGAAAAGCAGAAATCTAAGTATATATTATCTTGTGGGCATATGAACCAAAAGTGGCATACAGATATACTGGAATTTACTTCACAACAGAGCAGTACTTATACATGCTATATGAATGAATTTTGAGAGCATATTAAAAAGTTGAAGAAAACAGATGCAAAAGACCACACAGCCTATGACATCACTCAGGTAATTGATCCAGAAGGTGTAAATCTACACAGAGAAAAGTAGGTACTTGGTGGCTGATCCAGAATAGATACAGACGATAGGGATGGTGCGATGGAGAATGGGCATTAATGTGTACATTTGGAATGTTGGAAATGTTAAAAGGCAATGATGGCTGCATTATTCTCAAAATATACCACTGAATAAAAAGCCTTTAAATGGGTGAATTTAATTGTGTATATATAAAAAAAAATCCCTCAATAGCTGTTAAAAAAATACTTACCAATAAGAGTCTGATTCCCGTGTCAAAGCTCCTGTTCCACCAGCTGTCTGTGTGGGATACCATGTGAACTGCTGATACAACCACAGTCTCTAGTAAAGCATTTTCTGTGTTCTGCCATACCTACAGTATATAAATTTCCACTTTTATCAGGAAGAATTTGATAATATATGCAAATATTAAGTAAAAACCACAACTGCACAGGAAGTGCTATGAAATGCATAGGGGATTACCGTTCTGAAAGCCCTGGTGAATCCGATGGAGACAGACACAGAGTGTAGAACATGTAAGGAGCTATCCAGTGCAAGGAAGGCCACCATAGCCAAAGGAGCCACTGAAGCAAAAGACAAATTTGGGTGAGCATGATTACTGCAGAAACCTCTCCTGCCACAGTTTATCTTGGTAAATAGCTTCCATGAGCACATCTAAGCAATTAACTGAAAAACCAATGAATAACAAGACCAAAATCAAACATAAAGAGTACGATGTATACTACCTACATATGGGGATTCTTTCCCGACCACCATTTGTAAGAGCCAGTAGACTGGGACCACCTACCTACAGTTAGCAAGATCCATCTGAGCACCCCAATCTTCAGGAGCCTGCTTTGCTTTTCAAAGAATACAGACACAGCTTGTACATCCTTTGGATAGAAAGGGTTTCGGAAAATTCCAAAGATGTAGATGCTTTGAGTTTCTCTCAGTATCCACAGTACTGAAAGTAATGCCATCAGAACATAGCCCACGACGGACTGAGAGCTGCTTCTGGAGACGTGTGCAGAGCTGGTGTAGTGATGCAGCAGCCCTGCCTCTAGGAGAGCCACGCCCAGAACAGTCACACACAGAAGGCACTCCTTTCTCCTGAACTGATGTCCAGAGTTGCCTGGGAAAGCCTCAGAACTGTTTCCTACTCTGTGCCTGGCCACGCCATGCCTGAAGGCCAAAGTCATGTCACTTAGGTTAAGACTCAGTAAGAATCCAAGTCCAGTCATGAAAAGAACCACCCCAATGGTGCTGGGAATGAAATAGGACACCACAGGTGTTACCGCAGAGAGGATGAACATTACTAATAACCTGTGGAGGGAAAGAAGGCAGAAGATTTACTTGAAAGGAAATGTTCTTTAAGAAGTTGCATCAGACCAGCAGGACAGCTCAGTGGGGAAGGTTACTTGCTGCCATTGACCTGAGTCCCATCTGTAGAGCCCCCGTGATAGAAGGAGAAAACTGAACCCTGCCAGAACCATGATACACCTGAGCATTTACACCTATACCACAATAAATAATGACAAAGTAAGAACAGAAGTTACATTGAAAATGGATGACTCTCTCCCACATGCCTGTTCCTGAATAACCACTTGGAGGCTTATAGTAATTATAAATATTTGACCAATGGTTCAGGCTTATTACTAGCTAGCTCTTACATTTAAATTAACCTATGTCTATTGACCTATGTATTTCTACATGGGCCGTGGCTTATCAGTTCTTTCACAGCTTGCTTCTTGAGTGGCTCACAGCGTCTGCCCTGACTCTGCCCTTCCTCACCTCTGTCTTTAGTTTGAATGTGCTGCCTGGCTTATCCTGCCTGGCTATTGGCAAAACAGCTTTATTTATCAGCCAATAAAAGCAACACATATTCACAGTATACAGAAAGACCATCCCATAGCATTTCATCAAACTTCAAAACTCAAAACAACTTACCGTAGGTGAGTTGACATGGATGAGCCACCAAGACCAAACTCCAAAACCTGCTCCATGGCCCAGAAGAAAAGCGCATCAGGTGGAGGCAGGGTTCCAAGTGCCCAGAGGAAAGGCAGTAACACAAACAAGACATGCAAAATCTGATTCATCTGCTCTAGAGCTGGTGTGTTCACCATAAACCTTTACGAAAGAGAAAATACTTAAATCATACAAAGTACCAAGTAGATCCACAAAATAGCACATATCACAATAAAGCAAGGAAAGGCCACACTCCCAGACATCAGCGTGTATTGTGACCACTGTCCTAAACCAGCCATTACCTCAGTTGTGCACAAGCTTTACAAACAGGGGGACTCAAAGATACAAAGAAAGAAACTGGCAAGGCCACCTGTAACACGGAATGTAGAGATTTTCAGCTGAGTAAATGAGGCTGGAAGATAATCTCCCTGAAATCTATCCTGGCTGAAATCCCACCAATGACTCTTTAGACTTTGTAACTGTAAGTAACTCTGGGCACCAAAGCTGTAGTAACACACATTTATGAGCAATTCCCTTCTCTCCATCACTGACCTCAAAGTTCTCAGAATTTGAAGTCACTACAGATATTAGCAGTGAGCAGTTTAGGTTATAACAGGTCACTGGGAACTTGATTAGCATTAATAGTATTCTTCTATTTTAGAGCAGCAGTATTATGGGTTTAAGACATATTTGTACAATATAGTCTTCTCAGAGCAGGAGCAGCTCCTTTTTAAATGGAGAAATTGATACTCAGTAAAACATTCGGAGTTAATAGCAAAACAGATTGAAATTATTTAATAAAAATTTAAAACACAGTAAAATACTCTCAACCTACTGTTAATTTTACAGAGTGAACCTAATCAAACACATGCCAAGGGCTGATAAGGTAACAGTACTGACGGGGACTGGAGACTTTCAAAAGAAAGCTAAGACCTAGACTTAAAGTCAAGCTGCTCTCCAATACCTGAGCTGCTGAGACTCAAGACAACTGTCACACCTCAGCTTTAAGAGTTTACAGTCTGAATGCAAGCACACATCAGTGATGGTTATAACAATGTCTACACACATTTGCTCATTGCAAATTTGCCTGGCCGAGACCAGTCTGCACACTGCTTCATACCATATGTTCTTTTTTCAAATTGGGAATCAATGAACACAAGGTTAATATGCAGTGCTGAATTAGAGGACACTCTTTCTAGTGTGGAATCTGAAATAAAATATTCTCCATTCTGAGAAGAAATGTCTAATTAACAAAAAGAACCAAACAACATATAACAACTGACATGTGGTAAAGGACAACAGGTTAGTCTGTTTTCAAAACAACCTTCCTCCCCAAAATATACTCAAGAGAGAAATGCTCAAGAATAACCAGGCCCAGGAAATGTTTTACAAATGAAGTTCTACGCTGAAATACTCTTCTTCTTAATAAGCAACATCTTAGCAACAGTATTTACCAGATATTATAAACAAATATAAAGATATAAGTAAATATAAACATATAACTAAA
>PVIH01019774.1:0-20028 GCA_004025045.1 Sigmodon hispidus
AGGCATTCCTTTTTGAACAGTGCCCATTCCCTTGATGTCTACAATATCACCCTTCTTATAGATTCGCATGTAAGTGCCCAAAGGAACAACTCCATGTTTCCTAAAAGGCCTGGAGAACATATAGCGAGTGCCACGCCTCTTTCCCTTGGTGTTCGTCATTTTGCCGAGTTACTGAAAGATGGCTGCCGCGGCCAAAAGCAATAGATGTATTTTTAATACTTTGATTATCAATTGAACCTAGACAGCTGGTATACAGATGTTTTCTTTCTTTTTATCTTTTTCAATTTCGAGATGGGGTCTTACTCTGTAGGTCTGGCTGTCCTGGAAGTCCTTTTGAAGACTAGGCTGGCCTCAAACTCACAGACATCCCTCTGCCTCCCAAGTACTGGGATAAAGTATGCACCAACCACTAGGCCTGGCCTGCCTTCTTTGGTTTTAGTGCTTGTTTCATCATATGTTACTTAAGACTTGGTCTCTACAGATCAATCCTTTAAAACTAAAGTTTGAGAGTGATCGAAGGGGACTTGGATGAATGGCTCAGCAGCTAAGAGCAATGGCTGCTCTTCCCAAGGACAAGGGTTAGGGCCCAGCACCCACTTGGCAGCTCACAACCATTTGTAACTCCAGTCTCTTGATGTCTTCTTCTGGGCTATTGTTGGCACTCAACACACATACATACACATGGGTAAAACTACACACATATGTAAAAGAATGCAAAAGTTCTCTTTCCTGTTGCCACTTTTTTCTGGTATTTTATATTATTTAAATATTATTTAAATAAACATTTTATTGAGCATGTTTGATGTCTACAATATACACAGAGTAAAATGCTCACCACAACAGAACAAATTAACATGTCACCTCACAATTATTTTCTCTCATGATAAGAACAGCTAAAAATATTTTTCCTCTCCAAATCACTAATACAGTATTATTTTATTCTGCTCATGTCATACAGCAGGCATCTAGACTTGCTCATGCTCTTTATTTACTACGTTGCGTTCTCTAGACTAAACCCACTCCTTTCCTCTTCTCTTCCTCCATCTTCATTCTCTTTAGTCTCTACCTCTACTTTTTTTTGAGACAGTGTCTTTCTATGTAGCCTGGCTTGGAGCTTTCTATGTAAATCAGGCTGGCCTCTGCTTCTTGAGTGTTGGTATTAAAAGTGTGTACCACTATACCTAGCTTTTGGGGGCTTTTTAAAGAGCCCACATGTAAGTTTTCTCTATGTCTGTCTCCTCCCCCCCCCCTTTAGCACATGGAGGTCTATCCATAGTGTGGAAAATCCTTATTAAAACTTCAATGGCAGTTTCCACAAAAATAGAAAAAAAAAAAAGAAGCTTAAAATTTATACAGAACCACAAAACCTCACTAGGCAAAGAAATACTGAGAAAGAGAAATAATGTAGGAGGATGGCACTTGATGACATGAGCTGTATTAGAAAGCCAGAGTGATTAAAATAGTGTAAACTGTTATGCACAAAGCTCTACCCCCAGAGAGACCACCGAAGCCAGAGATATCCAGAATGCAACAGCAAGGTTTATTGGCAATACAAGCCAAGGCAGGGAGCATACTTCAAACTTCTGTGATAACAGAGCAAGAAGTAGCTGATGTCTTTGGTTATTAGGGATTTTTTATAGGCAAAAGTTACAACAAAGTTGGTTGCTTGGAGACAGGGTGCTGACTAATGATTATCTTGTGCTTAGGGTAGTTCTGCCCTAGAGTATCTTTAGACCCCACCTGGATGGACCCCACCTGGACACTACCTGGGGTGGGCAGATGTCTTGGCTGATCTCTCAGAGCTGGGCAGGTAGGAAGCTATTCTCTCACAACTGGGGAGGCCCCCTGCTAGGTTTATTCTTTTAGGACATGTTTTTTTCCCCAGGACTAATCAGGCATGACTATTTTCCCAGAACTGGGCAACCCCCTCACCCCCGAAAGGCAAAACTAAACTTTATTTTACCTTTTTATAGAATAGCTACTAGAATGCAAAATGGGGTTTCCTGAGCTAAAATTTCTCTCTTCATAAAGAACAAGGCCATGTAGGGAACTAACTGTGACACCAGTCAAAGGACACTAAGGGGTATGAGGAGGAAAGAATATCTTCAACAAATGTGCTGAGAAAATAGCAGTTCTCAGAAAGTGAAACTGGACCATTATACCAGAGAGAAAGAGAGAGAGAGAGGGGGGGGGAAGGAGGGAGGGAGGGAGGAGAAAGAGAGAGGGAAGAGGGAGGGAGGGAGGGAGGGAGGGAGAGAAGAGAAGAGAAAAATGGATGAGAGATCTAATACAAATTTCTCTTTTAGAAACAGAACTAAACCACACTGTGCCCTGGCTCAGTTGTCTGAATCTTTCTTGGTCCTCAATTGTGACAGAACAGACTCTGGACATGTAATTTCTCCCCGAGTTCCTGACCTTAGTTCATTCACACACGTATGTACTTCATCTCATGTTCTGTTTCTTAGATCTGGGGGTATAGTGGCAAGCAGAATATTTATAAGCTCTATTATTGAAGCTTGCTAGGAGAAGATCACAACAAATTTAAAGTAACCATTGAAAACAATACTTTGAGAGTATGCAAAGCCCTATGACAACACACAACAAAGGATGCCGAGAGACTGAATGGGAACGTGCGGTATGAAGGGAAAAGGAAAAGGTGGTCAGTCAGGTTGACTAAGTAAGAGAGCTGAATGAAGGACTTGGGGCAGAGTTCTGTAGACAGAATTTGAGAAGAACAAGTTTGGAATGCCAAGAAGAAAAATGGCTGTCACAGTTACTGGACGCTTTGGGAGTAATGAAAACATGTTAAGTCTGATGACTAATAATACCTACAAAATTAGTAAGGCACATTTCTGGTGTGCCACTGAGGCCATTTTCCTTTTTTATTCCATGCAGCACACTCTACCTGTTTGGTGGCACCACCTATATTCAAGGCAAGTCCCCTCATTCCCTCTGTAAATGTCCACACTGACATATTCTCAAGATGTACTGGTACAGAGCAGACATTCTCTTTCCAAAAAGAAGGGGAAAAAACCAACAACAAACCGAAGACTAAACCAAAGCATGTTAAAGTGAAAACTCTCTGGCATCCAGGGCAACTGGTATATTCTCAAAGGTTTGTGTAGTCCCGCTCCTGTAGGGTATCCAGTTGTGGCTCACATGGTTCCTGCTCATTACCTGAGGCCTTCCTGTGGTGGATAGTTCATGGTTTTGTCCTCTCTTACTTCCTGCAGACTCCAATGCATCCTAGCTTCTACCAGCATAGAAACTATTTGAAGGGGTTCTCATCCTGCTACACACTTGACATCTGAGTAAAATCCTCAATGAATTTGAAACTTTTACATTCTGAATGACAGTAAAATCACATCACAGAGACAATGCCAAGATTGTACACCAGTTTAATTAGTAAGAGACTCATAGGACCATGCTCTTAGCAGCCTGCAGGTGGCTGGGCATGAGGAAAGGCTTCCCAAAGTGGTCTTGTGTGAGCAGGGCCCTCTTAAAATGTCTCTCAAATGAAGTAAAATTTCATAACTGAATTTGTGATGGGTTGGCTCAGGCCAACTCCTGACATGCCTATCTATACCTTTCCTACTGTCCTAAACAAAGTACTTGGTTTCTTTTTTGATGATCCTTGTCTCTTTTCAGCTTGGCACACTCTACTCTCTTAGGCCACAATTTCACATGAACTTTTCTTGGCAAATTAAAAGTTTTTCTTTGCTTTATTTTCAGAATTATTACTGTACTCTTGGTTGCTATACCATACAACCACACACACAACAGTCCAACTGCTTAGGCTGCCTTAAAGTTCCTTTACCATATTACCTACTCACATCTCTTTCAAAGTCAGTGTCCCACAGAATTTCAGACATGGACAAAATGAAGACAATGTAATGAATGAATGACCTCTGGCCCAGTTTCTATAGTATCTTATTCCCATGTGAAACTTCATAAGCACAAGCTTAATGGTTGACACCTGTCAGCATTCTGGTTTTCAGAGAGCCCATCAGAATTATAACCTACACTGCCTTAAGCATCCTAGAGTTTCTCTAGCCTGGTCTCTAACCTTCCACAAGTTCCAGAAACCACTGGCAAAGGCTCCTCCTGAACCAATGTAATTGAGTGGTCACAATAACATTTCCACATCTTTGTCTTTTTTTCTCCTGAATCTGTCAAGTTTTCTATCCTATGATAAACACTTGAGAAAAACAAAAGGGAAAGACTGATTTCGGCTGGTGCTTTCAGGGTATCATCACAAGGAGGCTGTGTTGGATGACAGCAGCTCACACACTGAGAGCCGAGAAGCTTAGAGACAGAGGATTTCCTAATTACAGAGATCTTTTTTATGTGAACATAATTTTTATTTTTCTGCAACATCCACAAGTGCTGTGGCATGGCTTCCAGAGTCATGTACCATTTTACATTTTTGCTTCCCATATCTGGAGATATAGTTTCTCTGTGTTTCTAAATTAGAACAGGACAGCCTAATTCTTCTGCATGTTCTGTTTTTCTAAACTTATACTCAGGCACATAGTTCCTTTGCCTTTCCACATAAATTTTAGAGTACTCTTTCTTATAGCTATTGAACTATACAGAATTAACGGTGTCAAAGACAGATGCTACCTTTGTCCTTGGCTTTGGCCACAAAGAGTAGTTTATTTATTAAAGGAGGGGTGGGTGTTTTGGTTCTTCTGTTACTGGTGTGATTTCTGGATCATCTAGAGGCTAGAGTCAGCCACATAGATGCTCAATCACTCCAGTGTAATGGAGCCTCAATACAAATTCTATGTACTAGTGCTGGAGAAATGGCTCAGCAGCTAAGAGCACTAGCTGCTCTTTCTGAGATCCAGGGTCCCATTTCCAGTCCTCATAAACCTTTGACACTCCAGTACTAGATTAGATGTCCCTTTCTGGCCTCTCCAGGCATTGCACAAATGTATATGGTTCATATACATGCCAGAAAAACATCCATACACATAACAATAAATAAATAAGATGATTGTGTACTAAACTTTTAATGAGAGTTTCTGATATGGAATATTCCATGTGTATTCTCATTTTTTGGGGGAAGGTAGAATAAAACAGTGTTGTCTTGTCTTTGATTCCACTGGGAAAGAAAAACTGGAAGCTGTGCCTGGTGCTGTTCTGGATGGAGTCTGCTATAGGTGCCTCTTTGTTAGGTTGTAACATGCCTAGTTGTAGTTGTAACAGTTCTCAGTGAGTCCTGAGAATCTGTCAGTCCTCCACTCTAGTAGAACAGTCAAATGTGAAGGTGTTTTTGAGGATCCAGAACTTTACATGTACAAAAATCAAAACCACAAACCAAAGACCTGCTAAGTATGATACATAATGTAGCCACAAGTCAGTCACCTACTCAGGAGAAGGATAAGGCAGTACTGATAAGTCAGAAACTCAAGGCCAGTCTTCCAGGGCAGGGAAGAGGAAGACGAAAAGGAAGAGGAAGAGAGTTGCCTGAAGCTTCAAGACCTTAGTTTGATGATCAGAAACCACATGTGGAAGGAGAGGGTCTCCATATGTCCACTGTGATTCCTTTGCAGATCCTAACTCAATAAACAAACAAACAAACAAACAAACAAATCTAAAATTAACTAGGAAGAAGGGAAGGGAGGCCAGGAGGAAGCAAAGAAGAAAAAAATGGAAAAAAGAAGACTGGGTAGAGGTGTGGTGGAATAAGCCTATTACACATAGAGGTAGGCAAATAAGACTATCAAGGCTATGTTCAACTACATCACAAGTTTGAGATTAGCCTAGAGAGAAAATGAAAAACAAAAAATGGGAAGAAAAGGGAAACTGTGCCAGTCTTTACATTTCAATTTGAGAAAGACTGGTACTTGGCTAGTTGGGTGATTAACAGACAAATGTATATTACTTAAAATTTTTAGTATTTAATATTTGATAAAGATAAATAAGCAGAATTTTGAACACTTTACCTTTAACTGTTATAGGCATATAAAATGCAATTTTTTATGTATTGAATTTGTATGTGACAATCTTGTTGAATTAGCCTTTTTATTCCAATAATCTATCTTTAGCTGGGCTGGTGGTACACACCTTTAATCCCAGGGGCAAGTAGATCTGAGTTGAAGCCAGCTTGGTCTGCACAGTGAGTTCTAGGACACAGAGAAACTCTGTCTTAAAACATAACCTACCAACAAACAAACGACAACCAAAAAAACCCTTCTAGACTTTGAGTTTTCTACATATTTATAATCATAGTATAGTGTAAGTCCAGTTCTGATTTTTCTTTTCTAATCATTAGATACTTTACTTTTTCTAGTTCTAAAACTATAAACTATAAACAAAAGTTTTATAATTTAAAGTTTAAAGATTTTAGGGAAAAAAATTGTAGGAGCCAAAAGTGTTGGAGGACACCAAGAAAACATGGTGAAACCCCACTGAAACAGCTAAGCAGGGCTCACACGGACTCACAGAGACTGAAGCAGCACACACACAGGGTTTACTTGGGTCTGCACCAGGTGCTCTGTGTATGTTGTGGCTGTTAGCCTGGTGTTTGTGTGGGACCCCTAACAGTGGAAGTGGGTGTGTCTGACTCTTTTGCCTGCTCTTGGGACTCTTTTCCTCCTACTGGGTAGCCTTGTCCAGAATTGATAAGAGGGTTTTTGCCATGTCTTATTGTGTCCTGTTTTGTCCTGTTTGGCTGTTATCTTTTGGAGGCATGCTCTTTTCTGAAAGGAAATGGAAGGAGCCTGGATCTGGGGGAGAGGAGAGATGTGTGTGAAGCTAGGAGGAGCACAAGGAGGGCATATACTGTATAAAAGAAGGATCTGTTTTCAGAAAAAATTAAAATTAAAAAGTATAACCTTAAAACTATTAACAGATTAGACTAATATATCATAGCCTTGGGTACCGAGTACAATTATTATCAATTATTCAAAATTGGCATTAAGATATTACATCACACGTTCTTTTTTATTGGTTTCCTGATGCTATATTTTTGGAAGAGCAGCTCCATCACGAAATACTGTTTGTCATGTATGTGCCTTAGGGAAGATCATGGTGGTTTTTGTATTGCTAGTTAGATGTCTACTACGGGTTTCTTTTCATCATACTTCAGGCTATGCAGATATGTGAAACTATTCCCCACTTAGTTTGATGTATTAACTCCTCCTGTCCCAACCTGTCAAGAAGTGGGGATTACAAGCTTCCACCATGACCTAGCTCTTTGAAAAAATTAAACACCACAGTGTAACTGCTTTCTATGTGGTATGGTTTCCTCAAAAGACTTTGAACTTATTTACACAGCACAACTTAATATATTCAAAGAATAATCATGTCAGAATAGCAACTTCTACTGTAGATTATTTTGCAAACATTTTCTACCAGATAATATTAGAGAGTATCAGATCAGGGAGAATTTATAAATAATTAAACTGAACATAAACTTTCACTAAAGGACTGCTTCCTGACAAGAACTGCATACAGCCAGATTTGACTAAACAATGACTCAGTAAGGTTATAAAGATGGTTTATAGTCATAAGTCTGACAACATTTACATGGATATGTCTTCTAACATAACACTTCAAAACTCTAACTGGGATTTTCAAATGGTGCCCTCCACACTTTCCACATGACCCCCACACTAATATCTTTCTTACATATTCCTTATGAATTTAATTTTTTTCTCTGGTTTTAAGTTTACCTCTGCATTTGTAAATATTTATAGCCTTGGAGCTTGATACATAGTAATAGAAAATGAATGTACTTAAGAATATTAATGAACTTGATTGTGCTACACAACTTGGTAAGAACATCTTATTTCCATTCCCTTGTTTTATATACTGGCTATACTCAATACTTGACCTATTCTATTCTTTACTTTAGTGGTTTTTCAAGACAGGGTTTCTCTGTGTAGCCCTGGCTGTCCTGGAACTTGCTCTGCAGATAAAGCTGGCCTCCAGGGCTGAAGAGATGGTTGAGAGGTTAAAAGCACTGACTGCTCTTCCAGAGTTCCTGAGTTCAATTGCCAACAATCACATCGTGGCTCATAACCATCTATGATGATATTTGGTTCCCTCTTCTGTATACTGCATACATAATAAACAAATAAATCTTAAAAAAAACTGGCCTCTAATTCAGAGATCTACTTGCCTCTGCTTCCCAATTACTGGCATTATATGAGTGTGTCACTACCTCTTGGTAATATTTTTAGTTGTTTTATGTGTATAGGTGGTATCTGCATGTATGTCTGTATAACATATAATTCAGTGCCCAGAGTCCAGAAAAGCATCTCAAATCCCCTGGAATTGTAGTTACAGAAGTTTGTAAGCCATCATGTTGGCACTGGGAATTATACCCAGGCCCTCTGGAAGAGTATCCAGTGCTCTGAACCACTGAGCCACCTTTCTAGTCCCATCTATGTAATACTTCATATTTTATTACATGAATATGAAAGTTCTTCTTTTTCAAGAAATTTAAAATCAATGTGAGACTTATATTTGACCTTGTTAAAGTATCAAAGGATAGGAATTATTTTTTAGAGCATCTCAGATGCTTTTTGGACATCACTTGAGGTTTACAGCATCTATTTTTTTATTTTTATGCCACAGAGTAAATTTAAAAAGTCATACCCAAAGGAACATCCACTTCTAAAACTAAGATAGAAGGTCAATCTGCACACAAAAATGAGAAGCACTGGCTTATAAAACAAAGTTCTGAAATGGTCGAAATTCAATATTTTTAGATCAAAATTTATTACAAGCATCAGTAGAAAGGCTTGTTGAAAACCTTTCTTTTTTTTAAATATTTATTTTTATTTTATGTGAATTGGTGTTTTGCCTTCATGTATAAGGATGCAAGGGTGTCTGATCTTGGAATTACAGACAGTTGTTAGCTGCCATGTGGATGCTGGGAATTGAACTCAGGTCCTCTGGAAGAAGAGTCAGTGCTCTTAACCGCTGAGCCATCTCTCCAGCCCCGTTAAAACCTTTCTAAAGGAAGTTGTGCATGAGAAAAACTTATAGAATTAAGACAAAGACACTTTAGGAATCCCAACACAAAGAATGTCATAATCTATTTCTCAAAAATATTATATTTAGAAAGTATAATAAAGTGGGATAAGATTTAATAATATAAACTTTACTGACTGTATTATCACTAATGGAACAGCCATATTTGCTTGCTTAGTACTTACTGACTCCTGCCTTCTATTGAAAATGTACTTGAGATAACTTATGTAAACATATTGTAGTAGAATAAAAGAAATAGGTGAGTGTAGCTGACTAGAAGAAAAGCAAAATTAAAGTATGTGTGGTCATATGGTTACTATTTATTTCTTGATCAGTTAGAATTATTCAATAGAGGGACTATATTCTCTGGAAAGAACTTGGATGATAGATATTTTTGTAAATACCAATATGACTTAATACTCACTGCACAAGGCCCAAGACCTAACACGATATGCCTCAGAAATATGGACTAAAAGGAGGGGGAGTGATGATAAGGAGGTCCTTGTAGGGAGGAAGCACCAATATTTTCTTTAAAAGAAAACAGGATTTTCTGTACTGTGAACACATGTGCGCACGTACACACAGACAGACAGACAGACACATGCACACACAGACACACACACACAGACACAAACAGAACATGCATAAATGGCTAGGTTCAAAAACCACATCCCACACAACCAGTCCCAAATATTGAAGAGGGATGAAATAAAAAATACGCTTTACAAAGATGTGAACCTAAAGGGTTGAACCCAAGGTCCTGAAGAACAAAGGGTGTTTTTGTTTTTCAAGAAGCACAGGAAGGGCTTGAGAAGGTGCAGGAAAAACAATATGAAGGCACCGAGGACTGTGCAGAAGCTATCGAAGCCCCTGAAAAGTCCCAGATGTCAGAGGGTCCATACAGCAAGCTCCAATGACTTGCTCTCCTTGACAACTCTAAGCTTGTTTGGCTACATGGCCAACGGCCTTGCCAACCAAAGGCCAAGGCTAAAGCCAAGGCTCAGGCTGTAGCTCCAGGTCTTGCTATGACTCTAGCTCCCGATCAGTCCTCACAGATGCCCATGTCCTGTCAAGGTCCCACAGTAAAGGCTGTATCTGCCAATGAGAAGACATCTGCACTGGTCTGCCTTCTTATTCCTCACCCTCCAGTCTGCACATGGCTGGCATTCTGTGCTATATTTACAAATAAACTTGATACAGTGCCAATTAAAAAAGAAAATGGCTTTTGGTTCACGTATATCTCCATGACAGTAGGATTATAAAATATTTTGCTCAGGTTTTTATTGTGTCCATAAAATATCAATGAGTAGTTTAAAGAATATGGAAAACCTGAAATTTAATTGTAAGCAGAGAGACTTTTAAATTGTAATATGCAGAATGAGAGACCTTAAAACATTCAGCCGTAAATAGGATATTTTCCATCAAATTCCTTCCCTCAGAGCCCAGGGAACTCCACTGAAGAGGAAACAGAAAGAGTGTAAGAGCCAGAAGGGATGGAGAGCACCAAGAAGAAGGGTCCTCTAAATCAACATGATCAAAGTTCATATGAACTCACAGCATGCACAGGGCCTATACAGGTCTGCACCAGGTCTTCTTCATATATAATATGGCTTCCAGCTTAGTGTTTTGATGGTGTTCTGAGTATTAACCTTTTCTTGGCATAATTCTGAATTCTTTTCCTTCTGCTGATTTGTCTTGTTCTACTTTGATGCTATAGTTTTTGTTTTATCTTACTATATTTTACTTTGTTGTATTTAAAAAAATGAATGATTAATGAATGAATGAATAAAAACATAGCCCCTAGGTTTTAACAACTAAATTTAATACCTCCTGGGAGAGGAAATATCAAATTTCTCCAGTGGAGTATATCAACCTCTTCAGGGTAGGCCTCTTATTCAGGAGTAGTTGATCAACACATAATAAACTCCACAAGTTTTTGCGTGTTCACTTTTATTTGGTTATAGTTTTTTGCTTTGTTTTTCTTTTTTGGGTATTGTTTTCTTTTCTTGGTTTTGTTGTTGTATTTTGTTTTTGTTTGTTTGTTTTTTTTTGAGAAAGAAAAAGTTGAGTGTTAAGGGAGGGAGGATCTGGAAAAACTTGGGGGAGGAGAAGAATATAATTAAAATGCATTTAAATTTAAAATTGTTTTAAGTAGTAAAATATAATAAAAATAAAAAAGCAAGACAAAAAGGAGGTTCTGTGGGCTCTGAATGGTTTTCCTATTTTTCATTCTTAGAGCAGTCTCAGGCTATCATAACCACATATGTTATAATATTATCATCTTATCAAATTATATGGTAAGATAAGTGAGATGAACCAATATACAGAATTAGTATTTCTTTCTGTTCAAACTTTACCTCTAAAGGCAAATTATACATTTAAATTTAAAACTATTTTCGCGTGATGACAAATAAAAGAATGTTTGCATCCTTCAATCTGCAAAGAGTGACCAAGAGTCACTGAGAGGCAGTGCAGCTGGGGGATAATGTTAGCAAACTACCTTAGTAAAAATGTAAGAATACAATCAAGATGCCTACCTAAATTTCTGTATGTGTCTATCAGTGAATAATTAAATCAAATACTTACTTTTGTCTTTTTGTTGTATCTTATATATAAAGAAGCTCACAACCAGAAAAGAAGGAAATCATTTGCTATCTCAGTGTGTGCCTTCCTGTTATTTTGATGTTGGTCCTTGGAGAGTGAATTGTAGTAAAATTAAAATCAGGCAGATTTTTTACTTGCTAGGAGTCTTAGTAAGACGTTTGATAGAGGAGATTAAAATCAGTGACTAAAGTGAAGTTTCCAAAATATTTGAGACATATTTAACTATGATAATTTTCTATACGCATTAGAAAATGTACAATTAACTGTATATACTTATGCTGAGGGCTTAGAAATAGAGTGCACAGCTGAACCGAGAGACTTAATGATTAAGATCTATTTCTGGCTACTCTATCAATATGCTTGCAATTCTGGGTAAGCTATTTAACTTTGAGCTGTCTTACTTTCTCTATTCTTAAAGGCAGAATAAATATTGTTTAACATACAAACAGAGTGTGATAACCTCAGAGAAGTGAGCTACTGAACTTGTAAATGTTGCAAAAAAGCACAGGGCAAGATCTCTAAAGAATCATCAAAACCACAACACTCATTGAGAAAGACAGGGGAAGTTCTGACTGCTGTGAGCTCATCAAGGGAGGAGGCACAAAATCAAGCCAGCACAAAGAAATAAGATGCCACAAATAATTCTGCTGGCACCTGTCCTCTCAGGCCTTTATCATCAACAGAACCTCAATTTTTGTTGACAAAATACATGTCTTTATTGGAAAAAATAAACTATTTCAACACTAATTCATTTAACAAATGTTTCTGTAATGGGAGTTTTTGATTTGATTATCATTTAATTCTCCCATTTGTAAAAAGATAAAACATGCAAAAAATAAAATGTAGTTATTTGATGGCCTCAGAAAGCAACCCAAAGTAGGCAGAATGGAAGAAGGTAATTTCTTCAATGAAAGGCTCTGTAAAGGGTGTGCCTTTGCCTTGTGAACTCATCTTTCTCCTGTACAGAGTAGCTGGAACCCAAGCAGAGTTTCACTTTCACTGCCTTGAGTTGTCTGTGGGTAGAATTTAGGGTATTAGAAGATTTGAAAACTAAGAAGAGAAATTTTCAGAAGCCAACCACAGAAGGCAGTAATTTACAAATCTTCTTAATTATTTTGTTGAACTATGAACCATGTTTGCATAAGAAGACTCCAGTGAACTGGGAGGAGTCTATAAGTAAAAAGCTCAGGGTCTCTGTCAACACACAGAGACCATGTAGTGTTGAAACTCCACAAACCTGCAAGGCTTACTCCTCAGGGGTAAAGATAATATGTGGGATCTAAGAGTGTATTCTAAATTTAAGGGTGAAACTTAAATCTGTCATGCAGGATAGAGAACCAAGTCCAATGTCCTGAGCCAGTAATTTAAATATCCACCATACGGATTTGTAAATTTTTGACTCAGATTGCTTTCTTTGGGCTTTAAAAAACCTTAATTGTCTTTTGCTTGTATATTATAGTTTCCAATTTTGTAATTTTATGATTTTTTTTTGTGCCCCTCTCTCTCTCGCTGCTTTTTTAAATTTACTTGTTTGTTTTCTAAAGAGAAGGAAGGCATGGATTTGGATGAGTGAGAAGCTGGGAAGGATTAGGGAGGAAATGCAAAAGTGGAAATCCATGATCAGAATATATTGTATAAATTTTCAATTAAAATTGATTGGAAAAAGAGCTGAGATATATAATGGTAGACATAACAATCATATCAATAACTACAAGACATTTAGATAGATTAATAATTGTAATTACATTATTAAAAAAGACAACAATGAACATGGTTAAAAACACAGCAACCCAGGTACAATGAATGTCCACATATAATGCACAAGCATATGAAAATGAAATTAATTTTTAAAATCACTTGTTAGATATTTGAAAAGTAAAGCAAAGTAAACAGATGCTTAGAATGCTTAGAAAAGAACATGCATGGAAACACTCAGAGCAGCTTTTATCCACAACAACCCAAAACTGAATGCAGTTCTAATGCCCATCAACAGCAAAGTGGATGAATTGTAAAAAATTTACCAAGTGAATACTACTTGATAGTTACAGACCAATGACTATGATAGTTAGTGTTAACTGTCAACTTGCAGACCCTAGAGGAGGAGTTCTCAACCTTCCTAATGCTGTGGCCCTTTAATACAATTCCTCATGTTGTGGAACCCCCAACCATAAAATAACTTGTTTTGCTACTTCATAACTGTAATTTCAGAACCTTTATGAATCATAATCCAATTATTTTTTAGAGAAAGGTTTGCAGGGGGAGTTGTGACCCACAGGTTGAAAACCATTGCTCTAGACTTGGATATGAGCATCACTGTCAGGGATTATCTTGATTAGATTAAGTGCTGTGAGAAGGTTCATCTTAGTCATGGGTGAGATCATTCCCTAGGTAGAAGGTCCTATACCTCGTAAAATGAAGAAAGCACACAGCACCAGCATGCAATCTATTCCTCTCTATTCTTGATTGTGGATGCAGAATGATCAGCTGCTCCACACTCCTGATGCTCCCCTCTTACTATCTTGATGAACTGTGACCAAAATGAAATAATTTTTCCCTTAAGTTGCTTTTTGTTCAGAGTGTTTTATTACAGCAAGAGGGAAGAAACTAAGACAGTGATCTGTTTAATAGTTTGCATAAATTTTGAAAATGTATTAGGTGAAAGAAGACAAATCCAGAATATAGGCTGTATATGTTATTTATATGGAATCAAAAATAGAAAAGAAAAGAAAAAACCCTATGGTGATAGAATTTAGAACAAAGATTGCAGAGAAGGATGGGGATTAGACTAGGAGAGGACTCACTAGGAGGAAATAAAAAATTTGGGTGACTGGCAGTTCACAGCTTACGACTTTCCAATTTTAGCCTGTTGCTAAGGGTCTATGAAGAAAAGAATATGGGAGGCAATTAGCTTTGGAGACTATGAAAAGAATGAGATAATCTATGTTGTGAATCAAATGCAGGACTGACTTCTCCTAAGATACATTATCAAGAGAGAGGCCATTATGCATTATAAAATATAACAATCCTCAACATAAAAATAAGAAAAAAAACCACAATCAGTTGGAAGAATTAAGAGCAGACAGGGTCTGAAGAAGAACTGAACAAACCATGGAGGAAAAGAGAGGCTCTGGGGTCTGAAGGGAAAACCCACAGGCAGTCTCAGTAACAGGTTAGATCAAGCATTAAAACAAAACAAAACAAAACACAGAGCTTGAAGAAAGGTCTTTTGTTAATGTAAAATAGAGAGAACAAAAGAGAAGTATAAAACCACAAGGAGAAAATGCAAAAGCTTTGGGATATCCTTAGAAAGTCAAATATTCAGATCATTAGGATATCTAGGGGAGAAGAGCAGAAAACTTTCCAGTCTTGAGAAGTACAGACACTGAGTTACAAGAAGCATTTACAATCTCAAACATACATGACCATAGAAGTATATTAATACAACATATTTTAGATAGGTTATAAAAAGTACAGGACGAAGGAAGAACATTACAATATGCGAGAGAGAAATGCCAAGTAACACTTAAAAGCAAACACATTAGATACTGGCAGATTTCTCAGAAGAAACTCTAAATATTAGAAGGGCACAGCATGAAGTACTGTGGGTCCAGAATGAACATAATGACTAACCAAGACTGTTGTACCCAACAAGACTGTCCCTTCACAGTTGAAGAACAAGGAAAGACTTTCCATGATAAGGATAAATCAAGAGAATGCATGATCACTAGACCAGAATTCTAAAAGATGCTTAAGGAAATTCTATACCCAGAAGAGAAAGAATTCAGTAAATACTATCATTAAAAAATGTGAATAAATCCCACTTGAAAAATAGATATGCTAAGAAAGAATAACAAAAAGTACAACTAACACAGCAAACTATCAAATTTACAAGATAAATAGGAAGAAATAATCAAAAATATATTCAAAGGTACTTGAGGATAATAAGAATGAAATAAAAATTTATATGCTAAGTGTAGGAACAACATCTAATTTTATATTTAAAAAAGTATTGCTAGATGTAAAAAGATTTGAGCCTCAGTGTAACAGTGGGAGACTTTTAAAATCAAGAATAACATTGCACAACTGGATAAAATACCACAAAATTCATGTGAACACACAAGAGACTTCAAGTAGCTTAAGAAACCTGAGTAAAACCTACTGGAGCCAGAATAAAAAACAAGGAAAACCCTTTAGGCTATCAGCATAGGTGGATTTCCTAGGTAAGACTTAGAAGTAAATAAAATGAGAGTTGCCACCTGGAATTACACCAACAGTTCTTTCCTGCAAAGCAGATGGGCCTCCAACAGTCACCCACCCTCACCTATACAAAGGGGGTTTGGGTGAGAATGGCCCCCATAAGCTCACAGATTTGAATATTTGGTTCCCAGCTGCAATCTGTTTGGGAAAGATTAAGAGGTGTGACCTTGTTGGAGGAGGTGTGTCACTGCAGGTGGGCTGGAGACTCAAGCCAATTCCTCTTTGCTTCCTGCTGGTGGTTAAAGATGTAAGCTCTCAGCTAATTCTGCTGCCATGCCTTCTGTCCACCATCATGGACTCTAACCGGCTGGAATTACTTTTATCTTAAACTAGTTTCTAGTTAAAAAATGGTTGTTTTAGTTTTGATGTCTTCTGTCTATCTTATTTCTTAAAACCTAACCAAGGCCATAGGGAGAGGACTCAGGTATTGCCATTCTACTCCAAGGTCTTCTTAAAGTTTCATTCACAGTTGTGTTTTAAAACTTGAATTGTTCTATATACTCATTTTTGTATAAAGCAATATAAAATTTTTATACAAGTTCCAACATGAAGTTATCTTTAAGACCTATGATGATGTCTAAAGATAAGAATTTCAATTACCTTCATTCATCTCCACAACAAAAACAAGACTGATTTACATTTCATAGAAATACCACAGAACACGCCATGTTAAAAAAAAATCAAAATTTCATCATGTTTTAAATTCTACAGTACTTTAATGGTGCTTCTAATAGTGCCTAACACTTGGAAGAATTCCACAGTTTCGCTCCTACAAAGTGGTTTTTTGACAGCAAATGTGTAGGAACCAGGATCTATACTGAAACTTGAATCTGAGCCATTTAGACATGATGATGTTGCCCAAATGTGAAATGGTTTCCATTGGCAATACCATAATATCTTCTCACTGAAGCATGAAGCTAAGTTTGGGGGCTATTTAGCTACCAAAGAAGCTAGACATTATCTAAGTCTTGATCAGATAGAAAAAGATCAAAAAAGACTTGCTGGCATTCATTCATTAAAAAATGAGAAACTAAGATGCCAAATAAAGTTAACAGCTCCAAGGGGAAGCTGGAACTTGTATTCTGAAGACTTCATCACCACTCTCCTATTCATTGACACCAACAAATGTGTATTGAGTTCCTGAGTTCTCACCATGAGCAACACACAAAGACAGGACTTAGTTGTAATGGTCCAGAAAGATGCAGGCTCTGAGCAGACTAGTCTAGCCTTTTTTTCTACAAATACAAGTGCCCCTCATTTGTTAACTTTTTGTTTCTCTGATATACAAAAATTCTTACTCTTCTTTTCAAACCACCTCAAAGAGCCTCTTACCTGGCTGTAATTCTACATAAATAGCATAGGGTTTTGAAGATAACAAATTTTCAATAAATATATATGAACTGACAGAAGAGAAGACAGTAGTCTTACATCTAATGGTAGAAAAGAGGTCATGTCCTGCTGTCAGACATCTTTATTTTAAACCCTGTAAATTAGTCAACACAGTATCTAGCATATAACCAGATATTTAAAGTGGTTTATTAATCAACAATATACAAATAATATTATAAAAAGTTTATTTAACATTCACCATGCTTTCAAAAGTTTAATTATTTCAGTTGTATACATATATGTTGTGGTAGTTTGAATGAGATAGGGCTCCCACAGGCTCATATATTTGAATGTTTAGTCCCTAGATAGTGAACAGTTATGAGGAGGATTAGAAGATGTAGTCTTGTTGGAGGAAGTGTGTCCCTGGGGATAGGCTTTGAGGTTTCAAAAGCCCATTCCTGGCCCAGTCTCTCTCTTTCTGCCTCTAGTTGGTGGATCAGAAGGTAAGCTCTTACCTGCTGTTCTAGTGCCATGCCTGCCTGCCGGCTGACATGCTCTCCACCATGATGGTCATGGATTCACCCACTCAAACTGTACATGAGCCCCCAACTGGATGCCTTCTTTTGTCAGCAGCCTTGGTTAGGGCTGGAGAGATGGCTCAGTGATTAAGAGCACTTGACTGCTCTTCTAGGGATCCTAAATGCAGTTCCTGGTAAATATATGGTAGCTCATAACCAACTGTAATGGGATGACATTTCTTCTTCTGGTGCATACATAAAATAAATAAATCTTAAAAAAGTAAGCTTCTTAGGTCATGATATCTTTTTGAAACAACAGAAAAGTATCTAAGATATCTCTCTCTCTCTCTCTCTCTCTCTCTCTCTCTGTGTGTGTGTGTGTGTGTGTGTGTGTGAAGGGACACAACTGCCATGGCATATATGTGGAAATCAGATGACAACTCTTAGGAATCTATTCTCTTTTGCCAGAGTGGGCTCCAAGAATTAAGATCAGGTCATTAGGCATGTACATAAACATCCCTAACCACTGAGAAATGTTACAGATACTCAATATATATTATATGGAATTTTCATACTATGTGTTATCATTGCTGTCATTTTAGAGATGGCATAATGACGTTTACAGGAATTAGGTAACTCAGTCAGTCAGACAGTGATTTGTGGAGGTAGGAATTTAGCCTAGTTAGCTTGACCGAAACCCATTGCAAGGCAACATATGTTAAAGTCCAAATGAAGGGCAGACATCATGTTTTCTAATTTTGGATATTATGACTGGTAAAAATGAGCAATGGAGACACCTATATGCAGAAAGTGAACTTGATGTAGGTTTTGAAGTAGGAGCCTGAGGGGGAGGGCTCAAGGACATCACAAGAAAACTCACAGAATTGAATAATCTAGCTCACAGGAGCTCACTCACTGAACCAGGCTGCCTGCATGAGACTGACCTAGACCCTCTACATATATGTAACAGTTGTATAGCTTGGTCCTCTTGTGGGACTCCAAATAACTGTGAGCCGGGGCGGTCTCTGACTCTTTTACAGGATTTTGAGAACCTACCTCTTAAACTGGGTTGCCTTCCTGGCTTTAATACACAGGGAGGTGGTTAGTCTTACTGCAACTTGATATGACATGTTCTGTTGATATTCATGGGAGACCTGCCCTTTCCTGAACAGAAATGGAGGAGTGAATTCGGGGGTAGGAACAGTGAAGGCATGGAGGGACTGGGGGAAGAGGAGAGAGGAAAACTGCTGCTGAGACATAAAATAAATAATTAAATACATAAAATAAAATAAGAAGAAATTAGGAATAGCTAAGACCAAGTAAACAGTAAAATGAGAGAAAAAAGGAATGGGCAGAAGTGCTCATGACTAGTTAGGTCTGAGTCAGAGCAGACCCTATTAGTTGGGCAGGGGCAAAATACAAGGAACACAGGATTTGGTTTTCAATTCTCTAGGCAGAAGAGACAAAATAAACTCTGTTTCAGACAGAGAAAGATATGAAGAACTGTTCTCTAGAGATGTAACACAAACAAGAGATTGCACACAGGGAGACCACAGAGGAGAAGGTGGAAAAGGTGAGATCAAGACAGCAGCAATGAGAATAAAGTGGACATTATAAATCAAAGGGAAGGAAACTCAGACCCCTGTCCAGAGCAAAGTCAGAGGTGAGCAGATTCAAGCTCCTGGGCTGCCCGTCTAGAGAATCCCACTCCAGGGCTGGTGTCACAACCAAGGGAATGATCTCAGGCTCTTGCTAGCAGACAGGCCATAGGCTTTAGTTGGGAGGAAACTCCTCCAGTGACTCCTAAAAGAAGGGACCTCCCACCACCGAGCCCTGCCTTCAGGGCAAACTGCATCATCAGAGACAGACTGATGCTTTTGAAACTCAGATGTGTGTCCAACACTGAGTCAGAGATCGAGCAGACCCCTTGCTCTGAGCAGACAGGAGACACACAAGCCCACACTAGCCACAACTAACGAGGCGCTGACTAAGTGTGAACCACTGAAGTCATGGGCAGACACCAATGTAAGAATACATATAACAATATAAAGAACAACAAGGCAATACCAGAAGAAACTGGTGGTTCTACAACACCAAGACCTGAATAAAGCAATAAAGAGGAAACAAAAGGAAATAGCAAAAAACACCTTTATGAAGATTATAGAAGCCATAAAAGAGGATATTAAAAATTCCCTTAAAGAAATAGAAGAAAATACAAATAAAAAATTGGAAGAGATGAACAAATCCTTGAAAGAAAACCAAGAGAAAAAAAAAACCAAAAAATAAAAGAAACATTCGAGGAACTAAAAATGGAAATAGAAGCAATAAAAAA